>PVIC010001722.1:0-86790 GCA_004025085.1 Thryonomys swinderianus | reverse complement strand
GTAACCACATACAATGCTGGGCGTGGAGACTCACGCCCACCAGCAATCAATACCGCATACCACAATGCCGGGCGTGGTGGCTCACGCCTGTAATCCCAGCACTCGGGAGGCAGAGACAGGAGGATTGCTGAGTTCGAGGCTTGCCTGGGCTACATAGTGAGCTCAGGGCCAGCCTGAACTACAAAGCGAGACCCTGTCTCAAAAAAAAAAAAAATTATCTGGTGATTCCCTCATAACATTAAAGTTTTAATTTCTCAGGTGAAGTAACTCAGTCAGGAATAGGTGTGATAACAAAGCCCACTGATATTTCAGTTGACAGACACACTCCTAGATGCCCAAAGAGGCAAATCCAGCCAGGAATTGAGTTTGTATGCTCTGCATTTTCAAAAAGGAATCATGAAATGTTCAACATCACTGGTCATTCCAGAGATGCAGATGAAAACAACACTGAGATTTCATCTCACTCCACAAAGAATGTCTCCTATTGTGAAATCAATCAGCAATAAATGCTGGTGAGGCTGGGGGGAGAAAGGAACCTTTCTCCACTGCTGGTGGGATTGTAGACTTGTACAACCATTATGGAGATCAGTGTGGAGAATCCTCAGAAAACTAGGATTAGAGGTCCCATCTGATCCTGTTATTCCCCTGCTAGGAATATATCCAAAGGAATTAAAAGATTCATATTGTAAAGACATATGTACACCCATGTTCATAGCAGTTTAGTTTGTGATAGCCCAATCTTGGAAACAACCTAGATGCCTATCAGCTGGAGACTGGATAAAGAAGATGTCGTGTTTTATATATATAAAATGGAGTGTTACTCTGCCATAAAGAATGACAAGATTCATTCACTTATGTGAAAATGAATACACCTGGAGGACACACTAATAAGTGAAATAAATAGATCACACATATGTAAATATCATATCTTTTCTCTGGTATAAGAACCTGTAGATGTAAATGAATTCTAGAATGTATGACAGATTTTGTAAAATAGGAAATATTCAAAGGGAATGTGGTGGGGGAATGTAAGGAGAGGAAAGAATAAATATGACTTGGGTAAAAAAGTAATAACATGTATATAAGGGTGGGGTGTTGTGGGTGGGTAGGGATATGGGTAAAAATGAGAATTAACGTGTCATATACTGATACAAATTCCCCAATGCTGAGTGTGAGTGTGAGCTGTATATAAAATGTACCAATAAAGAATTCAATAAAAAAACTCTTTAACATCAGTTTTTCTTTTGTACACACTATTTTTACCCAAGGACTGACGATTTTTCAATGAATAAAAGATATAACTGCAGTATTAAAAGTGGTAACAAAGCGGGCTGGAGGGTTAGCTCAGTGGTTCCGGCGCCTGCCTGGCAAGCACAAGGTCCTGAGTTCGATTCCCAGTAACCACATATAATGCTGGGCGTGGAGACATGCCCACCAACAATCAACACCGCATACCACAATGCCGGACGTGGTGGCTCACGCCTGTAATTCCAGCACTCGGGAGGCAGAGTCGGGAGGATTGCTGAGTTCGCGGCGGCTTGCCTGGGCACCATAGTGAGCTCAGGGCCAGCCTGAACTACAAAGCGAGACCCTGTCTCCAAAAAGCAAAAAAAAAAAAAAAAAAAAAAAAAAGTGGTAACAAAAATGAATAGTTATTTCTGGAAATATAAATACAATTTACTTGATATATATAAAAAGTGGAAACAGCAGCTTTACAGAAGCAGTCAGTCCCTCAGCTGCATCTCTTCAATGTGAGGTATGATTGGAGATTCAGCCTACAATATACTGTCTTAGTCCATGTCAGCTGCTAAAACACAATGCCACAGACTGGGTAACTTACACACAGTACGTGATTCCTACAGTTCTAACACCTGGGAAGTCTCAGATCAACACTCTGACAGCCTCCCTGGTGAGGATCTACTTTCTGGCTCATAGTTGCTCTCTTTCTCCTGTGGCCCCACATGGAGGAGGAAACCAGGAAATTCCTTGCAGGTGCTTGATAAAGATACTAGTCCTGTTCATGACAGCTCTTCCCTCGGGACCTAACCAGCTCCAAATGGCTCATCTCCTGATACCACACTGGAGAATAGATTTTTTTGAAGGGAGCGTAAATACTTAAGCCATAAAACATAGATACTCAGAAAATAGATGTGATCTGTAGTCCAAATTGGGAGCCATCTAGAGGAAACTTCTTTACCACTATTAATATACCCACTACTAAAACATCTCATTAGAGAGATACATTCATCATTTCTAAATATCCTGGTCATCATGACCAAGGAGCATGGCCATGTCCTGAATACATATATACATATATGTATATCTATATATCTATATCTAGAGATAGATCAAATGTACTCTAGTTAATATGTGAAAGGAATTTAAGAGACAATTTTTATGCAGTTGAATTTGATTATTCTCCTTGATTGGCAATTAAAAGTCACACAGAAGCAACATAACTTGGAAAATAGTTAAAAACTAAGTAACTGGTTAGCGGCTTCTCTCCATCCCAAATCCTCTGTTCCACCTCCTTTCAGAGAGCAGACTGTAGGAAAGGTCAGATTCCACACTTTTTTAAAAAATTAATTTTATTGGTACATTTTATACATACATTATGATCACATTGAAAATAGAGAATTTGTACCTGTACTTGACATATCTTCTCATTTTTTTCCTATTTCCCTGCCCTCCCTGCAACCCACCACCCCCTGTATACATAAGCGTTGTTTCTATTTTTTGTTGTTTTTATCATCAAAAGATTCCACACTTTAACTCACTTTTCATTATCTAGGAACACAAAAGAATTTACCATTCTTTTATTAATTTAAATGTGGACATTGGTTGTAAACTCAGTCTCTCTAAAAATCAATTGTATGTAAAGGGAGGAGCATTTAAGTCTTTTCACTATTGTAAGAAATGAGATGGTTTTTCCAATCAAATTTCCTACCCTAGAAAGAGAATCCGAAGTTGAAAAGAGGAACAAGTGAAAAGTCTCAATGGAAACAAACTTCTCTGTTTCCTTTGAGTTATTATGGCTTCTTGTACTAGCCCAAAAGATAATGACCCGGAGGTTAGTGGCTGCCTGTTGTGCAGCAGCATGGTCTTTGCACAAAGCGCGCCCACCTGTGGAGCCCATTAGACAAGAGGAAGATGCCCTTAGAATCAGATTTCCTCACTTCTACCTGAGTTTATTGTATAATCTTCTTGAATCCAATACAACTCAGAAATTTGAATCTTTTTATTAAAGAGTTCAGTTATGAAGTATTTATATGCTTTTGAGAAACAAGTAGGATTTTGTTATAGCTATTAAATTCCACAGAGTTTCATAAAACCATTTACCCCGTAAATGCTGTTCTGCTGATTCTTTTGTCAGAAGTATGTGCTCTGGTTAGAGAAGAACCATTAGCAAGGTTCTCATTTCCTTAACCTATTGACCATCCTGGGCAAAGAATTTATCCTATTTAATCATTACCCATGGTCTCCTTAGTGGTATCTTTAACAAATGGATTCTGACTTCCTTGAATCTGAGAAATATTTCTGTTTTAAGTTTATTTTATTAACATGTAGCTAAATTGCTAAGTGGATAAAATCAATTGAGACATTATTTACTAAGTAAATACAATGTAAGGTACATTGTGCTAGGAATAACCCGAATAAACACAAGTAAATAAAGGGGAAGCCATGTTCTAAGTCATTCGTGACATTCCAGGGACTGTCAGTTAGCAGCTACTATATGTCAGCGTCCAGTGTCTGACAAGAGTGGGCATGTGATTTTTGAGTCTTTTTGGTTAGTTGCACAACATTTCTTCTTTCTCCTGGGCTCACTCTTCTGTTATCAGATAAACATTAGGCAGGCCGTGGCTAATTCTCTCCCGTTCCAGGACAATGGCTCGCTGAGGCTCAGGGCTTTGCAGTGTACCTGCACCTCAGCCTGCACATTCTCATCTCCCCTGGGCACCTCGCCTAGGAAGAGATGCATGAAAGAGAACTTCAGCACATGACCCGCTGCAGGCAGAACACTTGTAACTAGCACACTGAGGCTTTCTCCATGTCTTTGGCAAAAACAATTGACAATTCATTTTAGATACAAAGATAGGAAAATATGTTCCACATACTGATGAAAATAGTAGCATCATCCTATTGTGAAGTGTAGTATTACAAAAATGAAAGTGTTTAAAATCCTGAATCATATATCTATCTTGAACCATATATCTATCTTCAGGAAAATAGGACAATTAAAATGATTGTACAAGATACAGAAAAATATCCCAACTTATATACTTTTGCCCTAAACACATTTAAATTTTAGATTATTTGAATGTCCTCAACATATGACAGTTTGACAGTTTATAGGTTACTTATTTTTTTGATCATGCATTTGTTGTTCATCTTTCCTATCAAAATATAACCTCCACAAAAGGTATTGTCTGTTTTGTTCCATTACCGTATTTTAAGTACCTGAAAACTTCCCAGCATAAAATTTCCTCAATAAAAAATAATTAAAAGATTTATGTCTAATGACCTGAAGACATTACTTCTATTTTTTAGTTATAATTCCTATCACAAACTCTGTAAAATAGGGATAATTTCACTAGTATCCCATGAGGTAATTGTGAGGATTGAATGAGTTAATATATGCAAAACATTTCAGGCTGTAATTGGAAATGAAATATAGCTATTCATGTGGACAATGTACCAATACTTTCATACACATTGTTATGTGAAGATTTAATAACTAAATATTGTGTTAGATTTGAGGGAAGTGCAAAGTTCTTGGTGTGATCCCTAAGTTTATATTCCGCAAGTTACTAGGGAGTGTTTAAAAGAGACAGAGATGAAGGTAGAGACCTGGAGAGACTTCGTGAAACAGTATTTGAAGAACTAAAACTCATTGAATTGGCTATAATTTTCAACAAAACAAGAACATTTTAATAAAATCAGGAGATATAAAAGAATTGGCAATTGCAGACTGGTCTGTGATCTAACTTGAGAATATAGTAAAAACAATAACAGGCAAAAACCATGAGCAGTTATGTAGAATCCACCATCACTGGACCTTTGTGAAAGCTTTGAAATTCAGTAAATTATAAATGAGCAAATGGAAACTTTTCACAAACTATAATTTTCACTTACTTCTTGACAGAAAAAAACCTACCAGACAGAAATATCTGCACTGATTAAAACCGAAAAATAATAGAAACACAGGACAAGGAGTGGGGAATCATGTCATTTCAAAACAAAAGGTGGTAGGGTCGTGGACAATGAGTGCAGTGACTGAAAAGGGAAAGAAAGATTTGACAAATATTTGGTTACAATCTACCATGTGCAATATGTGATGTGGGGAGACATTAAGTGAAAACGAGCTGTTAGGAGAAATAAGCTCTTCAGACTAAAAGCGTGAATAAAAATCAACTGATTGAAGATATAGATAATGCAAAGCACTGCAGAATTCTACAGAGGACATCTACACAGAAAATAAACAGCATGATTTTAGAGTTCAGAAGGCAAAGGTTAGTCCTAGCTGTAGAGGTTTTTTCTGAGGAAGGAAAACAGATGAAAATTATTTCAGTGACAACTCCAAGAGATCTACTCATTTAAAGGGTGGGAGAGGAAAACACACCTTTTTTGTAAAATCTTTTCATATTTTTAAAATTTTCTACATAGTTGTTATTAATTTGCAATGCACTGTCTGCAAAATCTTATATAGCCTTTCACAGGGTTAGAAATACTCACACTTTGTGTATTGGGCCCTAAAGAATTGGTCCTTCATTTTGATAAGAACTAGTGTGCCTAGATTTCAGGAAAATGTCTTCAATTGTTTGGTTGTGATCTATTTTTCTGAGGTAAACAGTACATATTAGGAATGATGGTAAAGGTAAGAATGGAACAGGAAGTATATTTAGAGAGTGATTAATGGTACACTATTGACTGAAAACACCACTTAGAAACACCATTTGATTATTATTTAATGATTTTTCCAACACTGCTGAATAACTGACACTGATGAGAAGGTGACTCAGAATTGATTTTATGTTGCTTAGTGCAGGCTGCTGAAACATCAGTAACAATAGCAGCCTATTAAGTGCACCATAAAAGGAAGCAAACACTTCTAGTAAAGCTTTTCCTAAAGAGACTGAATATGTTATCTCTTAAAAAAAATGGTAAGGAGGATCGTTCTCAATTTACACTGAATAAAACAGAGGCACATATTTCTTTTTTCTTCTTCATTTAGTGACACAATTAGAGCTAGAACTCAGTACAAACTTGTTTTGTAGGAAAAGTATAATTATACTATGCAAAGTGTCACATAAAATTTTATTAATATAGTCTGAAGAACTGTTTCATTAATTAATCTTCAAATTAATTCCTGCTATAAAAGTCTAAATTTTAATATGAAACTTGTGTAACTGGTAAAGGTATGAAATTGATTTCATTTCACTGATAATTTTACTTAACAGAACAAATCAAATGGGCCAAATGACTATTCTAGCAGGCATGAAAATTCCATACAGCACCTATGCAAATGAAGAAATAAGAAATTTAAGTAGCTCTATTTAAAGCAATATAATTTCGGATTGTTTGTTTTATGTAGATTCCACATTCCTTTTGTGTTTTGTTTTTTGTAACTCTTATTTCATATTTACTCCCTTTAACAGTGTTTTTATAATGTTTATATAATGTTTAAAATACAAAAATAAAAAGGAGTGTTTTAAAAACTGTATGTCATGATACATCAGTTAACTTTTTAATTTATGATTAGCATTTAAAAAATAAAATATTCAGCTGAATAAGAGAATTTCTAAATACTTTTACATAATGGTATTGAGTACGTTTAAACAAATACATTGTTAACTTTTCATTGTTGAGGCCGGACACCTGCTATGCACATCTTATAAGATAAAAAGTTTATTTTGGCTCATGTCTCAGAAGTTTCAGTCTATGGCAGCTAGCCCCAAGACAGAAGTATCCTGGCAGCAAGGTCTGGCAAATGGAAACAACTCAACTGACCACAGCCAGGAATCAAAAGGGAGGAAAGAGCCAGAGAGGGCGAAAGGCTTGAGAATGGAATATTCCTTCAAAGATGAATTCCCAGCGATGCATCTACTCCATTCAGGCCCCATCTTCTCATACCACATTCAGATATTAATCCACCAATGGATTAATTTACTGATGAGTTGAGACCTGCCACAAGCCAATCACCTTCCAAAAGCCCTTGAACATATGAGCCTATTGCATAATAATTTTAGATGTGTGTACTAAATAAAATGTAACGTGTATGTTGAGCAAAAGGGTCTCAAAGCTACTGAGTGACTTATTCCAAAGTGTATCCCATGATTTATACCTCAATTCCAAATCAATTTGGATTTTTTATCAAATATGTATTATATTCCTGCCATATGTGTGAAAATTAATAAGCATATAGTTTATCTCCAATGATAAATAAATTGACATTAAGGGTAGATAATTTCCCTCAACAGAAAATTGGCTGGAGATTTAGTGTAGTGGTTCCGGTGCCTGCCTCACAAGCACAAGGTCCTGAGTTTGATCCCAGTAACCACATACAACAGTAATGGGTGTGGTGAGTCACACCCACCAGCAATCAATACCACATACCATAGTGCCAAAGGTGGTGGCTCATGCCTGCAATCCCAGAACTCCAGAGGCAGAGGAAGGAGGATTGCTGAGTTGAGGTTTGCCTGGGCTACATAGTGAGCTCAGGGCCAGCCTGAACTACAAAGTGAGACCCTATCTCAAAAAAAAAAAAAAAATGCAGTGTGTCCTAAGAAATTCAATACTGTTTAAAAAAAAAAAAATCTTGAAACAGTATACTTCTTTAAATCATGTCAGAATTGCTTCAATATTTTTAAGTTGTGATGTTTTTCAGAAAGTACTTATTGAAGGTCTGTTAGTGTGACCACTCTGCTACAGGCCACTTCCCCTTTGAAAAACAAGGAAAACATGTATGGAGGATTAGCTGTCTTCTAGTTTATATTCACTGTTCATTTCAATTTTTTTTTTTTAAGACAGGGTCTCGCTTTGTAGTTCAGGCTGGCCCTGAGCTCATTATGTAGCCCAGGCAAGCCTTGAACTCAGCAATCCTCCTGTCTCTGCCTCCCAAGTGCTGGGATTACAGGCGTGAGCCACCACGCCTGGCTTCATTTCAATTTTTAAGCAAATGTTTTGCAGCAAATACTAAGTACCATTCGGGATCTGAACTGCTCATGCTAAAACAGTGAATATATGTGTTTCTCTGGAAATTTAAGTCTTGTAGAGGCTGAAATATTTTAATGTTTCTGTGGTTCACTTTGGTCTATGGGAAATAGAGAAAAGGCTTCTAACAGCAAAGGGAAAATTAATGACTTCCAAGAAATCACTGTGTTCTATTTGTATAAGTCAGTACACAAGAAAATGATTGTTTTGAATAAGATGGAAAACTGAGAACCTAAGAATTAAGAAATGGAATAATAAAGGAAGAGCTATTGAAATCTCAGCCCTAATATAATTTATTGAACTTCCTAGAGAAAAGTATGTGGAAAGTATTGGATAAGATGTAATAGATATAAATACGAAATGCAAAAGTTACACTGGTATCACTCTTCCACATCATTTCTGCAAGTTGTTTCAGACCACTACTGATTTTTCTGCCCTAATGGTAGCATAGAACGGTGCATTAGAGATATTCATAAATGCCAGTCTTTCAGGCCCTGTCATTCTGCAGACATTACAAGATCGCTTCCAGTTTCAGCCATTATGTCGACCTTGTAGACAAGGCTGCATTTCTTTTCCTGTCTGCTAGACTGATTTTGTATTCAAAACAGCTTAAATATTCTACCCATATTTCCTCTGTCATGCACAATCTTTCCTTTAATAGTAGCTTTCTGCTGTCTTGGTGAGGACCTACTGAGATGATCTTATGCATAAAAAGCAGATGCCTCAAAGTTTCTTTTCAAAACCATTTGTACACTTAGGCAAATGGACCGAACTTTCTTAAATTCAAGAAGTGGATGGATAAACAGAATACTCCAGTCCAGGAAGAAACACATGTCTCAAGTTGTCTAAAACAATTTAAATGCAAAATTCTCCTGGGATTGAGAACATATAAAAACAATCTATTTCTATACATATTAAAAAGTGTATATGCTGCCTATATATTTCTAATTTACCGCAAATCTTACTCCATATTGAGAAGCAAAGTCCAAATAGAAACCTGAGAAGTTGAGTCTAGGATGCGTAATAAATTCTCAGGTAAGAGGTCAGAGTACCTGGAATGATACATGTACCACGGGGAACATTAAAGACAAAAAGAATAATGGAAATAAATGAGGCTTTTCACACTTTTCTTCTGCATTAGTAGCCTGCTTGGTGACAGCTCACTCCCCAGTGAAGAAGAATAAATAGAGCAGTCACTATATTAAACAGTTGACTTCAAAGTAGAAATAAAACCGTGATAAAAGAAAAAACAATGATCCTTAGAAGCTAAGAAAGGGAGGAGGGAAGCAAATATACAGTACTGGGACAGGAGTAGCTTCTAGCACTGCACTGTACAGGAGAGTGATTATAGTTTACAATACTTTATTTCATAGGCTATTTGAAAAGAGAAATCTGAATGTTCCCACCATAGAGAAGGGATAAATGTTTCAGGAGTTAGAAGTGCTAATTACCCTGATTTGATGATTATACTTTGTATGCAGGCATTGCATTATCACACTGTTCTCCATAAGTACAATTTTTTTTTTTTTTTGCTTTTTTTTTTTGGAGACAGGGTCTTGCTTTGTAGTTCAGACTGGCCCTGAGCTCACTATGGTGCCCAGGCAAGCCGCCGCGAACTCAACAATCCTCCTGTCTCTGCCTCCCGAGTGCTGGGATTACAGGCGTGAGCCACCACGCCCAGCATTATATGTGGTAACCGGGGATCGAACTCAGGTCCTTACGCTTGCGAGGCAGGCGCCGGAACCACTGAGCTAACCCTCCGGCCCCATAAGTACAATTTTAATAAAGTACAATTTTAATAAAACAAATTGCAACTGGGGGCCACAGTAACCGGTATAATTATACATGAGACCACAGTTACCTGGAAGGCATTCAGGTCTCAGCCCAACGTGATCACAGTGTTTCCTGCAGGAGCTAGCCTATGAGCTGAGCTCAGACTTCCTCGAGGAGAGATGGAGATCAAAACCAAGGAGACACACAAACAAGTTACAACCTAGGGAGCCCAGGGGCTCACGATTCCCTTCGACACGGAGCCCCGGCCAATGGGCACACCTGGGCTTTGTTTACTCAGAGCACTTAGCGCCCACGGGGCTCACCTGTCTCCGCCCTCCGCGGTGCTTGTCCCGGCGAACAGCTTCACTCAGGTGCGTCACCCCCCCCCCCCCTGCAGCGCGCTTCGCCCCCTCTGTCTTCTCAGCGCTCACCGAGGAGGCCAGTTAGGCCTCGTTCTTCCCATCTGATCTCCACAGCTCCTCTTTGCGTTTTATAATAGCAGCAGTTTGGATATTACTCGCGCTGTGTTAGTCCCCGGTGAAGCACGTAGGCGTTGATGAGGACGATCCCTCCACCCACAGCTGCAGTGTTTGCACTGGCTCCTTCCAAGGTGCTCACCCTATCTGACCACTTACACTATCACGAACTTAACTTCTCCCCCGTGGAAAGGTGCCCTTTAACTTCGAAGAGGGCTCCTGGAGCGGACGGCTCCACCTCCTGCTGAAGAGGGGTGCAGCGGTGATCGGCAGTCAGAGATGCCCTCCGGGGCGACTATTTCAAGGGCCTCTGATACATGCCAGGTGCTCTCAGGTGGATGGTGAATGACACTACAACTGCACAGACTTATCTGAGGGATAATGATTATCAGAGTTAGTGGCAGGAACAGAGAATGCAAAGATGAGGTTGCTCCCGTGGGCTTAAAGGGTCCTTGAAAAACAATCCTTAAGATCTTCTACAGACCTGTTCCCGTCAGCATTTCTTCCCAATCTCTGGGAGTCCCGCTGCCCAACTCTGTGGAGCTTGCTGGCTGCTAACCTTTTAAAGCTAACATAGAGAGGCGTGTATCTCTCTGTCAAGAGACAGGACTTAACATCTAAAGGAAGCAAATGTAAAGCCCGTACTACAAGACCCCAGTAAGTCTATTGTGAAAGTTCCTTAAACCCATTGTTCATGACACTGGGTTTAATTCTTTGAGCAGTTTATACTGTCCTAGCAAGAGCAAGGTCCTGAGTTCGATCCCTGATACCAGGGGAAAAAAAAAAAAAGTTGGGGGCCGGAGGGTTAGCTCAGTGGTTCTGGCGCCTGCCTCGCAAGCGCAAGGTCCTGAGTTCGATCCCCGGTAACCACATATAATGCTGGGTGTGGAGACACGCCCACCAACAATCAACACCGCATACCACAATGCCGGACATGGTGGCTCACGCCTGTAATCCCAGCACTCGGGAGGCAGGGACAGGAGGATTGCTGAGTTCGCGGCGGCTTGCCTGGGCACCATAGTCAGCTCAGGGCCAGCCTGAACTACAAAGCGAGACCCTGTCTCAAAAAGCAAAAAAAAAAAAAAAAAAAAGTTGTGCTTGTGAATATTCTGTTGCAGGTTGTTATAGTCAAGATGAATGAGAATTGCAAATGCACATGTCCCAAAAGGCTCTCCATTACCCGCAGCCTACCTAAGCAGTCTTTACTTTTTATAGGTATATTTTATATACACGTCATGATCACACTCAACATTAAGAATTTGTATCAGTATGTGGCGAGATTTAATACCTACGCGATCTTGAGACACTGCTTCTGTATCAACCACAGACGGAGGGAGATGTAAAGGAAGAGAAGGGGCCTAGGTTCTTCACCCTCGTCTTCACCCTCTCTCCAGGATGCACTAGCATGGGATGTTCCCCTGCAGTTAAGGGCCAAAGAACTGCATGGACTGAGCTCCATGGGGCGAGGGTTCCAGGGACGTAGCAGAGCCCCGGGTACATGTAGACTCTAAAGCCTCTTACACCACCTCAACTCTTTCCATCAAACGTACCCGTCTAAGCACATCAAGAATCACGTCTGATACCATCTCAGAACATCTGAGAAATTAACCGGACACTAACTTGAGCACCAGACTAGCCGAGCAGAATTTCTAAGGAAGGGGCAAAGCGCTGTGCTTTAGTTGATGGATGCTACCCTAATTACCCTGGCTGACTCTACCGCGTGTACTCACACATTCCTTTCTCTTGTTTCCATTTCCTTGAGTCCTTTTCTTTTACCATCCAGCACCTCTCTTGGGCGGCACCCCTCGTCACTGATTCACAAGGCTCTTCCCTGGGGAAGACCACCTTAGCAAGTCCCTGTTCACACACTCGTAGGAGTCAACCTAGGAGCTGGAGTGATGGTCCTGAAAAATAAAGAGACAGAGAAACAAGTTAAAATCTGTGTACTCGGGAGGTCAGGTCTCCCTTAGACACAGAGCCCTGACAGATTGGCAAACCTTGGCTTTCTTCATTCTGACACGGGCTACTATTTCTGAATATTTGTAGCTCCTTAATATTCCTGTACTCAAAACAGTGGATTACAGCTGATTGTAACAGCCTGAAAACAAGTTGTAAAGTGCTGTAATGTGCCCTTTCCATTTCATGACATTTATAGTAAGCATAGCTTACTATATTCTATAGTTTCTTTATTTCTCAACTGTCTAGGACATATTTTGCCTCTGTCTAAGAATCTCAGTGCTAGTTTCACTAGAATTTGCTCTCAAAATTCAAACAGGCAAAAATAACCTTTTGTCTCGGTGATAATATGGTTTCTCAAAACAATTAAAAATACTACTAAGTCTTAAAAGCATACCCAGGAACACAAAAACAAAAATTAACAGATACCTAAACACACTGTAATTATAAGTAATATTTGAAGAAAATTAAAACTTTAGAATTTCAGAATTCTTACTTCATTTGAAATTAATTGCACTTTTGTGTGCAAAAATATAATATTACGTGTGTTGTTTGTACAGTGGTTGCAGGGGGTAGATGTATGAATGGAGTTACATAGTTATGAATATGTATTATATTTTCATATATACAGAATGACAAATATGGTTATGAAAAAGATTAGAAATTAATACTTGCATTAATTTCACTTTCTATTAATTTGTTTATGTTCATTCTTTTTGCTGTAGAATTCCCACATGTTTAAACTGGAATTCAGTCTCATGACTACTTCAGACACAAACTACTCACTACTCAGCCAGGAATATGTTTTATAGAGAATTAAAACCACTATTCATTTAACTGCTAATATCACTATTTTGTGATTGGAACATTTGGTTGTACTGTATTTTCATTAAATAATAGAGTACCACTTCTGCAAGATGGTAGTATAGTCATTTGCATATATTTTACCATGCTACATTGTGATGCAAAACAATTAGGTACTGAAAGAAGAGTAGAAATGTGGGTGAGCAATCTGCTATTGCTTCCAACATATGCAACTGGTTCAAACAGATGGGACAGTTCCTGGGACTTTGAGACTGTTTTCTACCAGCAGCATCTAGAGACCAATTACTGAACAGTCTCCACAGGGGTCTTGCCTCAGGGTTTTTATATGGAAGAATGATAGAAACTTCATGGTTCCCCACTGAGAAAGATTGAAGCACCAACAGAAAAAAGTACTCTATTTAAATTGAACTAAAAATGAAATAATTTGAAATTTGAACTAAAGTATTTTGTGTTTACATATATGGTTAGCTGTAATGTTAACAGTGTATGGTTACAGTGAATAAGGGGGGGGGGGGAAACACTTTACTCTTGATTTGTTCCTGAATCTGGAAAAAGAATGTAAAGGAGAATTAGTTTCTCAATTCATAGCTGAAAACAGTCTATGAAAGAAGTTACAATATTAAATTAACAGGAGAAATTTGCTTCATTTTAAGGCCCTGAAGTATCATAGAATATCTTATAACTGTCTTTTGCAAACTCTTCATGTTACATATTAGTTTCTGGAGGCCTAAAGATCTTAATGAATTGCCAATGAAGATTATTAACAAAGGAACCACTAGATTTAGTTATTCACTCAGATCTACCTCTTTCTGACTTCACAAGTTACATGATAATTATAAAAATGACAGGAATGCTCTATATAACAGAATTCTACCTTCTACATTACAATGAATTTCAGAGATTGTTTCATTTAATTTTAAAACAATATATTCTGTAGTATACCATAACTAATAATTATACTGTTAAGAAAATGGAAGGAAGGTTAGAAGAGAAAACCTAGGAATCTGTCCCAAGCAAAGTTCAATGACTTTGGAGAAATGTAGAAAATCCACCTTCACATGTTTTCTGAAAGAGTGAAATGGTACAACAAAGTGAAATGCCTGGAGAGTTCGTTCTAGTAATTTTAATAGCTCATTCATGGATTTGGAAAACACTTTCTCCCCATTTTCCAGACATTATAGTCTAGGGATTAATCAATGAGCAAGACAAGTACTCCCTAGAACATGAATTTAACTTTGTCAAAAATAGCTGTCTTGGAAATTAACTAATGTGCTATTACTGTTTTTATATGGAAGAAAAACAGTGATAGATATTAATATTAGATAGATAAACTCTAATACAGTTATCATAGGACATCTTCATGTTCTCTCATTAATGGTCAAACTATTATTTAAGATGAATTATTACCATTTAAATATAATTTGAGAACTTACCTATTGCCATCAATTTAAGCTATGTAAATAAAATGTGTGTTATTTATTTTTACTCCTCCACTTCTTGCTTACTTTTAACAATTTAATAGGTAAAAACAGAGAGGAAGTAAGTAATGCCATAAAATGATATAATTACAGTTTGTAATAATTGCGGTTTCAAAGCAGATCATTTGGAGTAATATGGAGTATATAGTACTACCATCCAAACAATGGAAGATGCTGATAATTTGAGTATAAAAATTTCTGAAACCAGGAGTGGAAATTTGGGACCAGAAAGGAACCATTCCTGCCTACCTATAGAGTACAGGATGCATCAGAAAAGTTGATCTCTAGCCATAGATTTGTGAATCTTGAGTCAACAGAGAGAATCCTCAGATGCAAAGATAAACAAAGCTTGAAGAATGTAAGAATAAGGTTTAGAACACTGAGTACATTTTTTCTTTTACGATTTGTAACACTAAAACTTTTTTAAAATTTTCATTCCTATTTCAACTGCTTGGAAATTATTTAGGATGGGGGTTTACATTAATACTTGTACCAATATCAAAGTGATTACAGAGGCAATAAGATGAAGAGATTTTAGTTCCTCAAAATAAATATTGACATTAAAATACAAATACCTATAAAATAGTGCAAACATTTCAATACTAGAGAATTCTCACTCAAACTTGGGGAAGTAGCATTAGGGAATACCGGAACAGGAAGGCGGACAAAACCCAGGGGTTTGGAGGAGGTCATCCACATTATTTATGCAGATGAACTCAACTGGGATCTTTCTAAAAGAATCAGGCCTTAAATATTGGGGGAGGGCTGACAGTATTACAGGGTTTTCAAGCAGGGGTTACAGAAGCAGAGTATTTGGCAGTCTTTGATTGGTTAGTTCACATGAGACTTAATTCCCTTTGAACTTCCCTGGGAATACAAAGGAGAGTGGGGGTGGGGATGGGGAGTCACAGTTCAAAGGGTTCTGGCAGGACTTTCTGAGTTCGTTACGCTTCTTTGGGAACAGATTACAGAAGCTGTTGTGGCTACTCAGGTACATTTTACAATGAGCACAGTCACCCAGTTAACCCATAGATGCTTAATAACACAATTAACTCATAGTTGTTCAATTCAGTTTTTTTTGTTGTTGCTGATAAATATATCCACTTGCCTGGAAATTCCCTTTCGTTAGGATTTCTTTTATTATGAAATACAGAAATTTAATTCATTTGCTTATTCCAAAAGTCTATATTGAGTGTTTATGATATGTCAACTTTTATACTAGGACTATAACAATAATAAAGAAACAAAAAGATAACATATTCACTTATAAAATTAACATTTTAATGATTACCTTATGTAACTTTTTCAATAGTGATTAGGTTAATAATCATTAAGTTAATAATGTTTATTTATGTTAACAAATAGCTTATTCATTTACTTTACAACAATATCAGTTCTGGATGAATTTTACATGGAATGCCAATATATGGAATCCATTCCCATAATATTTATTTTTGTAAGTATTATCTCAGTGTGCATTTTAATGTTATTATATAATGTTAATCACTTATATCAACCAACTTTCTGTGAAAGAAAAAATTTGAAAGCAGATTTGATGAATGATAAATAAGATTTCCATCAATTTAACAATCCAATTTATTTTGAATTTCATTTTAGCTGAACAGAGAGAAATATTTGAATCATGACACATGCAGTCATCTTACATGTCATTTTTTAATCTGGATAATGCTGACAACTGAAGGAACAGTTCAAACTTGACTCTTCAAACTTGAAAAGTGGTTAGAAGAAAATTTGAACTGTAAAATAAAGAAATCTAACCTATGCTCATACTATAATGTAGTAGTTCAGAGTATGCTCCTTAAGGTGAGCATTTTACATTTTTATGTGATTTGAATCTTGGTAACTATGCACCAAGGCAAAACTTACATGTTCTGTTTCCCCATTTCTAAAAAAGGAGTTGCTAATACCACGGTTATTTCCAAACAAACTGTATAATCCAAAGCTACTTGCCTTACAAAGTTGAAGAGTGAAATCATAAACAAAAAATAGGAAAGTCATACCCTCATGGCCTACCCAGATGTACACAGAAGTGTGTCTCGCCAGCCTCATAGGTCTCTCCCAATCCAGTCAAATTGACAACCAATGTTAACCACCACATGATGCTATGGAGATGTGCAAGATTCAGTTCCTTCAAGTCCTATGACTTAGGTTAAGAATTTGAAATGTTATCTTATTGGATTTCAGAAATACTTCAATAATTTTTTGATAATGTGACAATTTACTTTCAGTTGTGAAAACCAGGAAAAAGAATGAACAAGTGTAAGGAGATGGTAGTAACTAAAGAAAGAAATCACAATAACCTATACTCAATAGTGAAAATGAGGATGACAAAATAAGTAACTTTTTTTCAGACAGGTTCTCACTTTGTAGTTCAGGCTGGCTCTGAGCTCACACTATAGCCCAGGTAAGTCTTAAACCCAGCAATCCTTCTGTCTGCCGCCCAAGTGCTAGGATTACAGGCATGAGCCACCAAGCCTAGAATTAGAGTATAGTGGATACATAGTTATTTATTAAAGATTTGAGAATAAATGAGAATAAGAGAAGAGAGAGTTAAGAGAATATGTGTAGCAAAGACGTGACTTATACAAAGCTCTGAGACAAACCAACACTTAATGGATATCTTAATGCACAAGGATCTGGCAATGCAAATTGAATATGAAAAGGCATACCAGCCAGGATAAGAGACAAAGACCATAAGATTTACAGAAGTCAAGAAACCTTCATTTTCAAAGGAGTCATGAGCTAATAATAAACTACATATAGATCACTAAATCCAGGCACCTGAGGACTTGCCCAGTGAACTCAAGGACTTGTACATGGTTTTAGAGAAGTCATGAGACCAGAAATCATGTTGTCTTGGCTGGATTCTAAGTAGAAAGTGGAAAAAGAAGTAAACAATGAATTTAAAATGTTTTCTATTAAAGAAAACACGAATTGACTGGGGAAGAATACAGAGTCAGGGTAGGTTTTCAGTCCTTGTTTTACAGATTAAAAAGACCTGAGGTACTCAAAAGTGTTACGGAAAAGAATAAGCAAAATTGGTAAAAGAATTAAAGAGAAGCAATGAGGAAGGCTCATAAATAAGAGATGTGTCTGGAAGCATGTGGCTCAGATTCCTCTAACAAGTAGGAAGAACTGTGGAAGCAGCTATAGCAAAATGCATTATACAAAGGCAAAAATATTTGGGGAGGGTTACTAAGGCTTGTATTCTCAGTGGAGGGAAAGATGAGGTCAGCAATCTGGAGAAGGCTCACAAGGAGGGATTACTTGATAATCGAAATGACTGTAAAGAAAGAAGGTCACAAGTATAAGATGAAAGCTATGAAGAAAGGGAAATTTTTGAAAAGAATACCTTCTGAAACCAGGTAATGTAGCACGAGTTAATATGCAGTATGTGTCCAGTGTTTTAAAACTCAGTACACAATGTAATACATTTGGGACTAGAGGCTGCAGGAGTCAATGATAACACTCTTTAAGAGTCTGGTAAACATAAAGATTGCTTAATAGTGGGTTTGAGTTATTAAAATTTAGATACTATATCTGGACATTGATTTCATTTGCTCCTATCTCAAATATAATAATTTTGGGGTAGTTGAAATAAGTCACTGCCTTTAAAAGAAACAGCATCTTAAAAACTTTAAAAGAGATTACCTAGGACCTTGGCTATTGAAAAACCTAGAAGTTATTACTTTTATGTCAGAGAAAGATTGTGTCTGCAAAATGAAAAAAAAACTATTTTATTTAAAAGGATGATTACATTGTACAACCAAGTTTTCCTTTGGAAAGATTATTAATTCTTTTCCTGAAATGATAACTGGCTAAGCAACACTTCTAGCCCTAAATTTTAATGAGAAAAATATATGGCTAGAGAGTATTTGTAATTTTAACTGAGCTGTGAGAAAATTTTCTGAAATAGCCTCAGGAGTCTCTCCCAGGAGGAACTTATTAGCCAGTTCATCTAATTAGACAGCGGGTTTGATGATCCCTTCTGATAAGACATACTTCCTGTCTGTAAAGTGTCAGTGTTATATTGCCAAAAATATATACCTATTTCATTAACTTTACAATCCATGCCCAGTTTCTTACCAACTTTTTAGTCAGTGAGCTCTCAGTTAGAAAACAAATTCTCCAAATAGAGGTGTGCAGCTCACACCCTCCTCTTCCTTACTTGGTCTTCCTGAAATAAGTGTTCCCTTAGTAAGATTTAATTTACCATCAGACAACTTCAAAATCTCTGTTTCTGTCTCAAAATTTCTTCCCAATTAAAATTTATGTCTCTCTGTAGTATTTTTTGTCATATATTTACCACTATATTTTCCTGACATAACTTTTAAGGAGAAAAATATTTGTTACCTTTTATTCCACAGAACTATACTTTCTGTATAGTGATATAATTTTTCTGTGCTGTGGTGACATGACACTGAGATGTTTATCTCATGGAGGGGCCCTCGGGACTTGGGGTCTCCCATGACCTGACACCCCACTTCTCCATTCTATGAAGAATGGAAAAGTGGGTCTGATTCTAAGCCTCCCCATTGGGAAGAAGCCAGGTTGTCCCGGCACAGGAAAAGAAACTCAGAAAAGGCAAACAACCCAGGGCAGAGACGGGAAGAAGACAGGAGCGAGAGAGGCCGAACAGGGAGAGGTCTGGCAGGGAGACGCGCTTCTCAACGTGACATTTCTATCTTGCCCGTGTGGACACTGCTAGGCTGACTGGCTACAGATAACTGCTTCATCTACTGGCATGATCAGGGTCTTAGCCTTTGATTTTGGGTAAACCAAGACTTACTGATCTGTAGCTGTGCGACAGAAGCATACACAGGCCTCACAAAGGGGCGACGTTCTCCAGAACATCGTGTCACCATTGTCTTTATTACGCTGGTCACCAGGGCGTACCCCTCATTGACTGTTCCTAACTGTCCTTTCAGTGACGCAGAAGGACAGAGTTTGGAGGTCTTTTATGATACTTAGCTGAAGGAAAGGCAAGACATCAAAGTCTGAACTGAGAGTTTACTGTACAGCAGGTTAAGCATGCTCACATCCTAATGGGATGATCTGGAAATCAAATTACTCTAGAGGCAAGAGATGAGATAAATACAGTGATAAGAGACAAATCATTGAGAAAGCTATAAAAGAAGATTCAAGGCAAAGTTTCAAGTACCAGTGGTGTACTTTTCAGAGAAAACCCTACAAAATGATAATATTGTTCTAGCTAGACATTCTTCTGCTTGAAGAGAGCAGGTATAATCAGTATCTAAAATAGGATCACCATCATCTAGTAAACAATAGATTTTCCAGCTCAGTAAATATAAGAGCACCCTTGTGTAGGGCCACTAAATCCTCTCTCCTGCTCGCTTCCCTCCACAGCAACTTTTCACTTGTAACTTCAGACTTCCCGGGCCTCTTCCTCCAGCGAACTGTGTAGTTTTCCTCACAGTCCCTGCACTCCCTAATTGCACTGCTGGAGACTTCTGTTTAGATTCCATCCCTGCCGTTACAATGCCCTAAGGCATTCAGAAAACGGCAGTGTCCAAGTTTCGACATCATGTGCAAAACGGCAGACTCAGGTTCAATGGTTTCTTCCAGAATTAGAATTCTGATTGTTTAACCAAAGTCATTCTCCAAACATGTTCCATTTGATTTCCATTTGAATCTATAATTGGAAAAGACGCTGTAAAATCACAATGACCTTCCAAAACACAGTATCTGGGCTGAAAAACAGCTTTCAGTTCACCTCCCTAACTTGTCTCTAATAGGATCTTATGAAAGTTACAGGTTCATTTAAGGATGGATCCTGGAGGAGAGAGTTGAGTAGAACCTCTAGAATCTTAAGTCTGAAAAATAGTAGTAAATGAATAAATGTGAAAGATTTATATTGTTTTATAACCTGGGATCAAACTCAGGGTCTTGCACTTGTGAGGCAAATGCCAGAACCACTGAGTTAAATCCCCAGTCCAAAGATTTATTATTCATTCAGAAGAATGAAATAATAAAAAATATTCAGTTATCTATTTTACCTTAACTCCTGAAATTATGTAATGTTTCCAATATCCTATTTATAATGCTAAATATATAGTTACTGTGTTCTTTCAAATTGAGACAAACTTTGCATCAAAATTATCTAGTAATTTTGTTAAAAATACAGCTGCTAAATCCAGCCCAGGACACCTTGACTTAGCCCACTTGGAGATCATTTGGTACTTCACATATAAGACAAACTGAAAATTACAGAAAGTACTTAATCTGCCAGACCCAGCGTGGGGTTTCATGCCTCTCCCACAGGGCCTGACTTGGAATATCAATCCTATTGATCTGACCAGAATCTGCCAGGAACCCAAGAGAATATCTGCTCTGTTTCCTATTTAATAAACACATATGGCAAAATTTCAGGATATTTCGAAGGAGCTCTGCACATATTAGAAGATCCCTTCTTGAAATCTTATTTTTGTATGACTCTGAAGAGTCACTTGTAACTATTTTTAGATCTCCTTTGGTAATCAAATATCATTTTAAAAAAAAGAGTAATCACCACGTTCCAAGTTGCCAGTTACTATTTTGTATGAGGACAAACTCATAGCATAGGAAGGCGTGGGTTCTAACAATAATTTTGATAAGAAAATAGTAGAAGTTTTGGAAAGTTTATTCTTAGGAGCTAGAAAAGAGACTTCTATAATAATAAATTTTCATCAGACTTTAAAAAGTAAGGCATGATTCATTCTGGTTTAAATAACTATACAAATTCAAGTAAACTTCTTATCTTAAAGTAATTGTAATGTTTTACCTTATTAGTTTTATAAATCACAAAGATAAATATATCCATCTATGAGTGATAATATTAGGTGATGCATACAGTTTTTATTTTGACTCAGTATAAACTTTCTAAGCAAAGTACTCACAAATGTATGTTAATTGACAAGTTGGAAAATAAATGAGGTGAAAACTGGATAATTATATTACATAACTTTTTGTAGCTTAATGAAACCATATTGACTGAGCTGCATTTTTTGAAGTCAGTACCATTATCAATCCAATTAATGATAAATAGATTTTAAAGGCTATGTCCTTAATCTTTCCAACACAGAACAGGGAGCTCTTATGGAAAAACTATGCATCAATTTCTCACTCTGTGAAGAATGAGAACGCCTATTTTTTTGAGATTTTTAATATTTACATCTGCTTTCTAAGATGCTACAAAATAATATTTTAATGCAAAGTACATTTGCCGGGCTTAATTTCAAAGTGGAGAAACCTTGCCTTAGCATAGAGGATGAAGCAGTGCAAAGGGGCTGCTCACCCTGCTTTCCTTCCTCTGCTGTTGCCTCCCCAGATGTCCCAGGAGCTGGACCCTCACACGCCTCCCCGCCCCCGCAATACATCTCCGCTGTGAGAAATCTTAACAAACGATGGCATTTGCTGTGGGGCTGGGGTGCAGAACAGCGATGCAAAATCTGCCTAGAGGGCATGAGTTCCTGCGTTTCATCTCTAGCGCAAAGTTTTTCCCTCTGGGTTGAAAGTGTGTGCATCACTCTCTCAGTTTGCATGTTCAGGTTCTAATCCCCAATGCTTTTGTCTTGAGAATCATCCTGTAGAAGATAACTGACTCAGAAAGGCAGAGTCCTCATAAAAATATCGGTGCCCTAATAAGAGAAATAATCTTTGTGGTATATGAGACTATAGCAAGAAAGTAGCTCTCTAAATCAGAGAAAGGTCCTCACCAGACGACAAATGAGACAATTCCTTCATGGTGAATTTCCAACCTCCAGAACTGTGGGAAATAAATGTTTGTTGGTTAATTTGGTTAAATCACCTTGAGTTGACTGAAACAAATATGATCTAAAAATTTCACTACATAATAGCCAACATGTCCATGAAGAATTTTATAAACATTCATCATGTCATGAAGAAAGAAAATGAGAAAAGACAGTCAACAGGTACTAATATTATGAATCAGAATTTGAAATTATATTGCAAAGGTTTGAAAGCACTTAAGTAAAACATATCAACCAGCAATAAAGAACTATGAAGAAATAAAGGAAATATTTTAAGAACTTAATAAAGATAGACACTGCTTTTTTAAAGGAGAAATATGAAAGCCCAATTTCAAAACTCACTGAAAGGGCTTTCAGCAGATTAATGATAGGCTAGAGTCAGAGAACTTAAGGACAGATCACCCAGTTAGAAGGCAGGACATACACTTAAGGAAAATAGAAGAAATGCTAATGCTCTTGTCATAATAATAACAGGAGGAGAGGCTAGAATAAAATCAGTTATTTAGAGAAATAATAGTAGGACATTTCACACACAGTCAAAAGACATAAACCTGCAGATTAAAGAAGCTGAATCAATTCCAAGTAGAATTAGTCCAAAAAAAAATCAGGCCAAGACATATCATAATTAGGCTTCTAAGAAGGAAAGATAAAAAATAATCTTTAAAGCAACCAGTGGAAAAAAGGCTCATGTCTTGCAGAAAACCACCAGTGAAAGGGCCTTATCTTTTTTTTTTTTTTTTTTTTGAGACAGGTTCTTGCTTTGTAGTTCAGGCTAGCTCTGAGCTCACTATGTAGCCCAGGCAAGCCTGGAACTCAGCAATCCTCCTGTCTCTGCCTCCCGAGTGCTGGGATTACAGGCGTGAGCCACCACACCCGGCACTGTGGTATGTGGTATTGATTGCTGGTGGGCGTGAGTCACCACGCCCAGCATTGTATGTGGTTACCAGGGATCGAACAAAGGACCTTGCGCTTGCGAGGCAGGCGCTGGAACCACTGAGCTAACCCTCTGGCCCAAAAGTGCCTTATCTTTAAACTAAAACTATGTGAACTGGAATGAGGCAATGAAATATTTTTCAACTATTCTAACAGTGACAGTAAACCTATCAGCTACAGATTCTATACCTAGAAAAAGTAACCTTAAAAATCAAACAGACAGTACAGACATTCTTGGAAGATTAATAGAAAAATAGAAAGACTTACATAAATATATTTATAATATACTACATGTATATACTATTACAAAATGGCTAGAAAAAATCTAAATAGAGTAATAATAGAACAAAAACAACTTGGAACTTTAGAAAATTTTAAAAAATGGAATGTGACAAAGTGGCAGTAACTAGAATATGTATTTCTTTCACATGTGATGGTTGAAGCAAAGAATTTAATATTATCTAATGTGATAATTTATGAAGAGAACATATTTAAGATAATTATATAATTTTAATTTGAATATTTATTGGTACATTATATATACACATTGTGATCACACAATATTGAGAATTTGTACTAGCATGTGACACACTTGATTTTCATTTTTTCCCAATACCCCATCCCACCCTATAACCCCCTACCCCTATGTACATAAGCTTTACTTTTTTTTTTTGCTACCATCATATATTTTCTTCCCCTGGTTACTTACCCCTACACCCCATTTCCCTTTGAATATTTTCTATTTCGCAATATCTACCATACATTCTAGAGCTCATTTACATCTTCAGTGAAGATAATTATATTTTTAACATAGGAGGCTAAAGGGGTTTAAATGAAAGCCAAGTTTCTACTATAAATTGATAAAATTTCAATTTCAGAGTTTTTTAAACTTGCATTAGTGTATTTTTGCAGTACATACAATTATATTCACTCGAGGGGATGGCACATATACATATGACATTTCAATTCACTTATTTTTCTCTATCTTTCCACCCCCTATTATTTTTCCAGAATCACATTAATTTTATCTTATAAGATCTTGTAAAGTGAATTATCAGACATTCAGACTGAAACTAGAATAAGTTGTACAGTCAAGGTGCACATTTAAAATCATAGTATGTGTTGAATTACAATGCTTTTTTATTTGTTTTTTTTCCTATTATCTATTTTTTGTTTCATAATATACATATGTATTTCTTCTTTTATATAATGGAAACCATGTGATATTTAAGCTCATATGTCCGAGTTACTTGACTTAACAATATGGTTTCCAAGTTCTTACATTTCCCTTCACACTGCCATAAAGAGGGACAAACTTGCCATTTGTAGGAAAATGGGTACATCAGTGGACTTTTATACAAGGAATCTTTATGATGGAATTTACTCTATCTTGACATAAGATAAAATTGACTAAATACACATACACCAAATACACATACATGCACAGAGGAATGAATAGATATATAATTGATGGAATCTATATCAATATAGTATAATTTATCTATACTGATATTTTGGCTTTGATATTGTACTATAGTTAGACAAGATGTTATCACTGGGAGAAACAGTAAAAGACACATGGGTCTCTGTGTTACTTCTTAAAATGCATGTAAATGTGCAATTCAAAATTTCAAAAGTCATTTTAAAAATCTTTATTTCATTACCAATATATCTGTATTAATCCAAAATATAGAGTATTTTTATAAACTTACATGCCCAAATTTTTAAAGACAGTGTAAAAATGTAAATCCTAACCTTAAACCTTAAAGTTTAAGTCAATATAACAAATTCTTTAGAAAATACAAAGAAGCAGTGAAAAATCAATCTTAAATTAGTAATTAAGAGAAAGAAAACTTCATTGTAAAACAGAATGAGGGAGAAATACTCTGACAAAAATTGCTAAGTGTGCAGTTAAAGCAGCATGCTCTCTACGTCTTCGTGCAGTCACCTGTCCCTGAATTTCTTTCCCAGTAATTATGTATCTGAGAGACAGCAATAAACCTGCACATTTATTCCATTTTTCGGACTACGCAGTCACAGACCACAAAAATATATATGGTCTAGATGTAGCTGGTAAGTCTAGCTGTTTCTTGTTTGTTTTTTCCAAGACAGGGCTTTGCTTTGTAGTTCAGGCTGGCCCTGAGCTCACTATGTAGCCCAGGCAAGGCCTGAACTCAGTGACCCTCCTGCTTCTGCCTCCCGAATGCTGGGATTACAGGCGGGAGCCACCATGCCCAGCACTGTGGTATGTGGTACTGATTGCTGGTGGGTTTGAGTCACCACACCCAGTATTGTTGTATGTGGTTACCAGGGATCGAATCAGGGACATTGTACTTGCTAGGCAGGCACCAGAACCACTGAGCTAAATCTCTAGCCCCTTTAGCTGTTATTTTTTCTTTTTTTTTTTTTTTTTTTTTTGAGACAGGGTCTTGCTTTGTAGTTCAGGCTGGCCCTGAGTTCACTATTTAGGTGTTATTTCTGTGTCAAATTACTACGTATATGTATTTAACATGCATATACACACACACACAGAGCGAGAGAAATGTGTACACATAAAAGGAAGAGAAAAGCTGATATGAATATTTTAGTACTAAATTTATTGACATATCATGAGAGTAATATGTTACCTTTGGCCTTTACAGTTACAAGAAGTGCTCAAAGAAGTGGCCATGAGCTTTCAGACATTTGTCAGAATGACAAACTTAAATTTTACTAGTCAAAATATATTTATTTTATGGGAAAACATGGATGTTACTATATGTGCAGGTTAGCTGTGAAATATAATGTACTTAACCCCTTAAAATAGATTGTAATAGGGCTCCTACCCACTGTTTAGACTTGGTAAAATAATTTGCATCACAAATTACAACAGTGTATAATTCCTGTATATTATGCACTACTGTGTTAACCCAAAATAATGCAAAATTCTTCACTACAGCAACTTGGTTCTTACTAAACTTACTCAATATATAATTTGTCTTTTTAAAGCTCAACATTCTTTTGTGTTGCTTTGCACAAAACCAATATAAGTAATGTATTACACATAGGTAATATACTTGTGCTTTGACTGTTTCTATGAAATATTTTTCCAATTTGAAATATATTTTATTCTAAAATTAAATTATACGTCCTCACACATGATTAATACCGGTCATTTCTCAAGTCAGAATGTCCAGACTTTCTGATTCTTGATTAAAGGGATGAGGAAATAGATTGGAAGCTACCATTAAATAAGCTGGGCTTTTAAGTCAAACAAGCTCTCCCCTCTAAAGAACTATTAACATGGGCTAAGCTATGTGTATAGGAGAATGGAAAGACCTTAGAATTTAAGCATTGTGACTTCTAGAAATCAAGATAGATTAGTGAGGAAAAACTACCATTATCAAGAACTTACTATTGACCACTTACACACTCTCCTGGGAAAACACAACAGGAGTCACAGTGGATTAAGGGTTAGTACCATGTGTTACAAACCAAAACTCAGGAGGAGGTTAAGCTACTTGTCCCAGATCACAGCAGGAGTTCTGTCCTGGTCAGAAACAGCACATTCTTCCCACTCTTTCAGTCAGACCCTAGATTAATCTTTTTACAGGAATTAATTTAGTGGGAGAGGCTTGTAAATATTCATGAGGTAATAGGAAACTATATATTACAAAAATTCTAGATCACCTTTAATTACTCAAAACTGCCATCTACAGAAATGGAACCAAGCTCCCAAACAGACTGGGTAGATCCAAAAGATACAAATTTGTGCAATTAAAATTTGGAGGTGCAAAAAGGCCCTGAATCACACTGTCTTGATGTGGCATAAAAGCAGCGTATGTGGGAAGACTTAGTCAAGCGCTGATAAGATTGTCTCAAAGATAGCTACTTATTAAAGTTTTTTTTATTTTTTACTAGATCAGCCATAGGAAAGTAAATTGTCCATTAGCCTTAATGTAAAATCTATGGGTACAAACTATCTCCTTAAATATTTAATAGACACATAGTCGCATATTGCTTAATTTATATAATTTCATTATATCACACAACCCACTCAACTAACCACAATCCTTGAAATTGTCTGAATCAAGTTTGTTCCGATTTTATATTTTTAAATAGTTCTTTTGCCATAAAATGTTTCTTGTTAGTTCCCAATACTAAGTGAGTGCTTGAGAACTAATAACAGATAGACACCATTTGAGTTGTCCATGAACTATGATGCTCAGAGAAGTGAATTAGAACAATATACAGCAATGGCCATGCATCTCAATAAGCCCTCATCCATCTCAGTCTGATAGAGAGCTGAAAAAATGGTGATGGTGGTGGTGCTATAATGAAACCAATGAAGCCTAAGGGTTTATGTCAGGATGTTCATATTTGACTGTGAGCTACAGTTCTTCTCCATTTATACAATAATTGTGTGGTTGTGTTACTTCATTTGTCCTTACTCTGGTGAAATATCAGAGGTTTGAAAAGTTATAAAGGAAAGGGATTTATCTTGGCAGGAATTTCTTGAAGTGTACGGTGTTGCGAATACATGTGGTGACGACTTTCTTCTTGGTTGGCCCAAAGAGCACAGCGCGTCATATAGTAAGAGACAGGAAGTGTGTGTGTGTGTGTGTGTGTGTGTGCGCGCGCGTGCGCGTGCACACGCGCGCATATGTGCACACCAGCACAAGTGTGCACAAATGCCCAATCTCTCTGTCTCTTCTAAAACCAATAGCGTTCATCATGCATGTTCTAATCTGATCACTCCCACTTCCCTTCCTAACACAATTGTCCAATTAAGCTTTCATGGATGTGATTTAGAATTTGATAAGAGATGAAATTGTTCCCAATATAAAATGATGTACTAAGGGAAAACGACAGCTTCTATGAAGTGAAAAATATTGTTTAGTGTTAACAGATACATAAAACTTGAGTCCATGGCAGAATAAGACAAAATTTCGGATTAGCTTTCTGCAAGCTCAAGATTATAAACTTCTCTATGTATATATGTTAGAATATATATATATATATATATATATATATACACACACACACACACACACACACACACACACACACACAATTATTGTGTTGCTAAAGAGGAAACACACTTAAGGTAGAGCTCAGGACAAATATAGATATTTGTAAACCTTGTATATTTATTTCCTGAAATATATTGCTTCCAAGGAAAACCATAAATAAATGTTCCAGTTCCATCTGACTTAATCAACTTTCTGAAAAGATCACTGATTTTCAAAATTACACAGCTGGACAATACATTGTTAGCCTCCAAGTAGCTTTCATTTGATGAATACCTTTGGCTGAAATCGCCAAAAAGGTTAAAAACTATTGCCCAGCGAATGTCATTTCTGCCACCTGATATAGATCTATGCAATGATGCGAGGGTATTTGCTGACCAGGGCTGTAGGGTGAGAGTGGCTGAGCCCACGAAGGCTCTCTGTGCTCTCAGCAACAGGTAGCCGCTCAGGCCAAGAAGCTGTAGTATCAGGACAAGCGAGATCCAGGATGCAATGCCGCCCACAGCTGAAGACCTGCAGCTCACTGGAATCTGTGGGGTGAGTCTGCACCTGGAAGGCTAAGGAAGCAGGAATCTGATGCTCAGGCAATGGCAGTAGCAAAATACATGGCTGGTGGAGCAGAATGGAGATTTTTCAAATGCAGCCAATATTTTCTTCCTTTCTTTTCCTTTGTTTTCTCAAATTAGCACAATCAAAATATTTATGAATTTTTTTTTGAGGCAGGGTCTCGCTTTGTAGTTCAGGCTGGCCCTGAGCTCACTATGTATCCCAGGCAAGTCTTGAACTCAGCAATCCTCCTGCCTCTGCCTCCCAAGTGCTGGGATTACAGGCATGAGCCACCACGCCCAGCCTATTTATGAATTTTTCATTCAACCCATAAGAAGGCATCCACTCAATTAAGTTTATTTATTTATTAGCACATATTTGTGGTTCAAGATCAATACATTGATTTGGGGAGCTGGTGTAGAGCAATGATTGTGAAGTCATGCTACACATGCCACGGTGGGCTTCCAGGGCTCTCTGAAAAGATGCCACTAGTTGCTTTTTCCAAACTGAAACCTCAGTATTTGGGTTCATTTGCAGAGTTGACACTTGGTAATAAATAAGTAGGTTTGGGGGTGCAGTTTGGTCCTCAGTCTCTGAAAGGTTCACCTTCTGTGGTATAGAGGCAGACGGGGTCCTAATATCTACATGTCCTGTCCTCTTTTCTTGCCCTCCTTCTGTAGACACCATTCTCACTTCCAGAAGATCTACTGCCTTGTTTTCTCTAGTCTGTTTTGTTCTGTAAATTATTTAAACTCCGAGTATCTCATGTAAGTGAAATCACATGATATTTAACCTTCTACCTCTGAGTTATTTTGCTAAAAATATGACTTCAATGTGCATCTGTTTGTATACAGATAAGTCAAATTATTCCACTTTATGGCTGGAAAGTACTCCTTGCTCTGCATGAGTGTATATGTGCCACGTTTTCTTTGTTCATCTATTGATAGACATATATGCGGCTTCCAAGATTTAGCCATTACGAGATGTGTTGCTATAAACATAGATACCACTAATGTACATTACGCCCTAGATTATTCCCCTATAATGGAAATAGTAACTGATCCACATGTATGTTCTTTGTCATTACCATGTTGCATTTATCCCTACAGTTTTGTCATAGAGCTTGAGATCCAGGATTACAATGACTCCTACTTTGGTCTTCATGCCCCGAACTGCTTTCCTATTCTGGGTTTCTTCCATATCAATTTCTGGATTCCTTTTCTGTTTCTGTGAAAAATGCTGTTAGTAGTTTCATTAGGAGTGCATCAAATCTACCTGTCAGTTTTGGTTCTAAGGCCATTTTAACAATATTAGTTCTCGCTATTTGGGAAGAGAGATGTCTTTTCTGGTGCCCTACTCAATTGCTTTTGCAAAGTATATAGGTTTTCCTATAAAGGTCTTTCACACCTTTAGTTAAGTTATTTTTTAAGATGTTGTTAATATCACTCTCCCTTTTATTTCTTTCTCAGAGTCTTCATTTTGAGTGTACAGCAATAGTATTCATTTTTGTTTGTTAATTTTACATCTAACTATTTCATTGAACTTCTTTATTGGGTCTAATAGTCTTCTGGTGAGAGCTTTTGATTCTCCTTTGTAAAGGATCATGTCATAATTTGACTGCATATATATATATATATATATATATATATATATATATATATATATATATATATATATATTTGCATCTATGTTTATCAGAGAGATTGGTTGGCTCATCTTTAAATTCTTCTGTGGTTTTGGTTATCAGGGATAATTCTTACTGCCAGAATTAATTTGGCATTATTCCTTCTCTCTCTACCTAATTGAATAGTTTGAAAGTTAGCATTCAAACTTTGTTGAATGTTTAGAACTTAATATTGAATCCACTGGATTTTAGACTTTTATTAACTGACAGGTTTTTAAATTATTGTGTCAGTTTCATTATTTTTTTCACTGTTCAGTATTTTTATGTCTTCTTGGTTCAGTTTTAGTAGTTCACTGGTGTTATTTTTGGAGTGTCTTTGGTGACTTCACTGTTTAAATTTCTTTCTTTCTTTCTTTTTTTTTTTTTTTTGAGACAGGGTCTCACTTTGTAGTTCAGGCTGACCTCTGAGCTCACTATGGAGCCCAGGCAAGCCTCTAATTCAGTAATCCTCCTGCCTCTGCCTCCTGAATGCTAGGATTACAGGCTTGAGCCACCAAGCCCGACATTTGTAGTGTGTGGTACTGATTCCCAGTGGGCATGAGCTACCATGCCTGGGGTTGTTGTCTATGGTTACCAGGGACCAAACCAGGGACTCTGCCCTTGCTAGACAGGCGCCAGAACCACTGAACTAAATCTCCAGCCTTCACTGTTTAAACTTCTACCTGTATTGATATTTCATTTTCTTTCCTTCTTCTGGTAAGTTTGGCTAAGAGTCAATCCATTTTGCCTATCTTTCTGAAGAATCAGTTCTTTAATTCGTTAATTATTTTCACATTTTCCTCAATTTCATTAATTTCCTCTCTGTCTTCATAATTGCCTTCCTTTTAAAAGCACTGGATATGAGTTACTTACTCTTGTTTCTTTAGGCATCATTAGGTTACATATTTAGGAGCATTTTGTTTTTTGATGCAGACATTCTAAGAGGAAGTTTTTAGTTCTTCCCCTTTTCATTTCATCTGGGCTGCAAGCACATTATATTGTGCCACCTAAGATCAGATATGTCTTCTCCCCTCCATCTTTGGACCTACAAACCTATCATCTCTGGAAGAGAACAAACAGACAAACCCAGAAACTTCCTTTACTAACTTGTTAAACATCTCTTGACCTAATCAAGTTGAGAAGCCAGATTAACCATGTTGCTGAATGACACCGTTAATAGCAGCCTATAATTCACAAGAGCAAACCACCCAAAATTTGTAACTGCTCTAGAATTTGCAACTACTGCTGCCCACCCTCCTGACAGATCTACTTACAGCTCCTTATATTAGCCTTATGCCTCCAGCACTTCGTCAGGATAGTCTTTGTGACAGCCTCTCTCTTCTTTGGTCTGCTAGCTTTCTAAGTAAATTCTCTTTGCTCAAAAAACTTGTACTTGGTATTTTTGCCCTCCCCAAATGGAAAACAGTGAATTTGGTTTCACAGTACAATATGATGCTACTGATCTAAGGTTGTGTATAGCCAAAAGGGGGGGGGGGCAGCGGATGCATTACAAGAAAGGCTTCAATAAACAAAAGAAATTTCTAAAGTTAAAAGAAGATGAAGTAAAGAAACCAAAAGCATTGCTAGTATAAAATTTTTCCATTGTTTGTTATTACTGGTCCTATTTCAGGGCATGGGTAAAATATACATTAATTTTCAGATCAATTAATTTGTCCTGTTGTGACATATCCAATTTAACAACCCTTTGTTCAGCCTTGTACAAAACTCTCTGCTATTAAATCTAAAGCAGAAATCGCTGCATGTACTTCCTACTAGCAAAGTTGTCAGTTTCAATGACTAAATTTATAAAAGATAGCTTTTGAGCAAGGTGCACACTGAAGTTAAGCTCCTGCCCTGAAGAAAACTGGGAAAGAGAGCTATCTTACTTGATGGTTACATTTCAAAGAAAAGGTTCTCAGATCCTTATGAAAGACATTCCTGAATCACATGCCAAGACTGATTTAGCTCTTGAAAAGATTTGCAGAAGTTTGGAAGAGATAGAAAGGATCTCCACGTTTTCTACAGTAAATGCTCTAAGCAAAAGCACCGGGAGGAAAGTTGAAACTCTTATCTTGAGCAGAGAGAACTGCAGCCCCTGCTCTGCTTTTGTTCCCATAGGCTCCACTATTCAGTGCTTGCCACAGAGTTTTCCACACACAACTGCAGTAAAGTCTACTAACATGAGATTTCACTGCATCGTATTTGCCTTGTACCTAAGTACGAAGGCTTATCTGTAATTAGTGACATGTATGTGTGCATGTCTACACAGGGAATATCAAAATCTTGGAAATATGACTTTGTATAAACTTAATGATTTAATTTATTTCTTTTCTTTCTTTTTAAAACAGAAGCACGTTGGTAACAGAGGACTAGTATAAATTACTGTCTGAAGGGTTGCTGAGAATGGGGTTTCTGGGAAGGATAAAAAAATACAATTGTTTCTAACATATTACATGTCATTTTCAAACTCTGTACTTCAGGTTAATTCAATTATTAATGTCCAATATCTCAAATTTATGAGTAATTGTAACAAGTCTATTAACATGAAACATTTGTTAAAACAGATGATTCCTAGATCACTATTCCATATTGCCATCTATTAATTTTCAATAATGTATATATGACTATAAAGGTTTTAAATACTAAAGTAGAACAACCAGCCTTGTCCCATTACTTCCAGAAAATTCTTAAACAGACCCACTTGGACACATTTATTGAAACTTGAAATAGTTTATCAAAAGCCCATCTCTGCTTAAACCGGGAGTGATGTAACCCATGATCCTTTCTCACAAAGTGCTATGAAAAATAAATGCAGACATTATTCTGAGATAAAGATATTTCCAAAGATTTCAGTTATGATGCATGATCAATAGATGAATGCTTTTGGACCCAGCAAAGCAATCAACTTCTTTAACTATGACACCAAATCTCAGAAATCAGATTTGGGTGCATTAAATGCCCATGCCTGAGGTAAAGAGGATTTAATAAAGAAGTCACCAGCCGTGAAGGTGAGGAATGAAGATTCAAAATAATGCTCCAAAAGTGGTATTAAGAGTTATGTAGGGAAAAGGAGCATGGGAGGAGGAGAGAGAGTGTCAAGGAAGTAGGGACAGTCATTTCACAAGTTTTGACAAACTCAGGGTTTTTGAGAAAATCTTCAAAGAGAAAGAAGAACAGGAGGAAGCGAAAAAGGGAAAGAAACAAGTTAAAGGTAAAAAGGAAACAATGGAGCCGGGCGTGGTGGTTTACGCCTGTAATCCCAGCACCCGGGAGGCAGAGACAGGAGGATTGCTGGGTTCGAGGCTTGCCTAGGCTACATAGTGAGCTGAGGGCCAGCCTGAACTACAAAGTGAGACCCTGTCTCAAAAAAAAAAAAAAAAAAAAAAAAGGAAACAATGGAAATAAAGCTTAGGTAGATGGGACTAGGTAGTTGAAGGGGGCAGAGCAATGGGGAAAAATAAGTATCAAGATACATCATGCATAGGTACAAATTCTCAATAATAATGTGATCATAATGTATTCCTAAAAGGGGCCAATAAAGTCAATTTATGTTTTTAAAAATAAAACTTTAAAAAAAACTTTAAAAAGTTTTCAGACTTGTAACATTAGTGGACATTTACTGGACCACCGAACAATCTATAGTTGAGTTAATCAAATTTATAAACCATCTTGTGATTTTTTTTTTTTTTTTGAGACAGAGTCTCACTTTGTAGTTCAGGCTAGCTCTGAGCTCGCTATGTAGTCCAGGCAAGCCTCGAACTCAGAAATCCTCCTGTCTCTGCCTCCTGAGTGCTGGGATTACAGGCATGAGCCACCACGCCCGGCATTGTAATTTTTTTTTTTTTTAAGACAAGGCCTCTCTTTGTAGTTCACAGTGGGCCTGAGCTCACTCACTATGTAGCCCAGGCAAGCCTCAAACTCAGCAATTCTCCTGGCTCTGCGTCCTGAGTGCTGGGATTATAGGCGTGAGCCACCACGCCCTGCATCATGGTATGTTGTACTGATTGCTGATGAGTATAAATCACCACGCTTGGAATTGTGCTATGTGGTCACATACCACTGTGTGGCATGTACCACACAGTGGTATGTGGGATCACACTAGGGGCCTTGTGCTTGTTAGGCAGGGGCTAGAACCACTGAGTTAAATCTCTGACCCACATCTTGTGATCTTTTAAGCTCATTCTTCTCCAAAAAAGAAAAAAATAAAGTTAACCATTGATAATTATACAGTTGGAAACAGGGAATCAGAGCAGTTTGACCAAAGAAGTGCAACATGTGATTTTTAGTTTTAAATAGAAAGAGAATCATTCAACTTTCATACCAAAGAAAAATGTTATAAATTTTATTAAAGGAACTTAATTATAACTTTCTAATTATCCAAGATTCAACATTCTCCTGAATTTAAAATTATTTTCCTCTGATAATGAAATTTTTCCAAGAGCAACATGTGGAATCATTAAAATACTCTACTGCCCAAACAGAATTATTACCCTCCTCTTATTTTCTCCCTCTAATTGACAGTTAATCTGCTTCTAATACTGAACATAGTATCTTTTGGAATATAAGAGAAAAGCTATGTGTCTGGATTCCCAGTGATAGTTTGATGACACAATCCAGTAAGTGTCCATTTACCTCCCAGGAGAAAGCAGAGGGAAGTGGGTGCTTAAGATATTGTTCAAACAAATGTGTGAGATTGGCAGTGGATGGCCTTGGTAATATAACAGAAGTTTAGCAGAGAGAGAAAAATTCAGTTCTTCCTTCTAAAATGATTTTTTCACTAAACTGTATTGACTCTATGTCTCCAAACTACAAACGTCCTCTGTTTTCTCCAGCTGTCCTTACAGCTGGCTCTTCCTGGCAGCACCGCCATGCCCAGCCTTGTCCCTGTCCTGAGTGATTCTGATCTTCCTGGATCCACCTCTGCTTCCCTTTTCCTGTCTGTACTTAGATCTCCACATAGTAGCCACAATGACCATTTAAGTAAATCATTTACTATGCACTTCCATGCTTAAAGTGATCATTTCCCACTGCATTTAAGCCCACACTCACAACAGTGCCCTCTAAGCCTCCCTGTTATTTGGTCCCCCATTTTTCTTTAACCCTCTCTCCCTCCTCCCCCTTCTCCCCCTCCTCCTCCTCCTCCTCCTCCCAGTCCTCTTTCTTCCTCACTGCTACTCTTGGGCCTTCTGATGCCTCACATGACAAGCTTGTCCACCCTCTAGGGCCTGGGCACGAGCTGTTTCTTCTTTCAGGAACATTCTTTTCTCAAAAGTGTGGCCACATCTGTTCATCCAGAACCCTCTTCACCCTGAACATTCCAAAAGAATTCCTCTCTACTCAACCCTGAGGAGTAATAAAGTCATTTCTATCATTTAGTTACAATTCTGGGGCTCTTGGCTAAAGTAAAAGCTCTGTGACTAAAACATAAACTTCCCAAAAGCAAGGTCATGGCACTGCTGCTTCTGCAGCTGCAGAAAATTGTTTGGTTAATGGTAGTTACTCATTCAACAATTGCTGACATCCTAAAGAAAAGATAGCATAATATGAAAAGTTTTATTTTACAAAGCAGCTATAGATAAAAATTTTACAATTACTGCAAAAGGCCTAGAAAAAAATAAAGTTTAGACTAAAATTACAAGAGTAGTAGAATAGTTGTGAGTGTAATATTTTTTGTCGAGGCAGCAGTACATGCGAAATATTTCTGTGTTGTAGAAGACTTTGTCCTATTTAGATACCTGTTAATCAGAATCATGGAGCCCACATCATTTTGGAGTATAAAGAAAAAATGATGATGTGTTTGTGTTCAGTAAATAATTTATTCACAGGTAATGGACCCAGAAACATATTTTCAGCAACTGTAAGAATAATCAGAGCTGAAACCACTACTTATTAGCATAACCTGATCTAGAATCCTTAGCTGTATGGTTTTAGTCTCTCCTGTCTAGAAGTATGATTTATATTTACAGAGAATATCTAGGGAAGAGTATCTCACATGGACCACCATGTGAGTAGCAAGGGAGACTTTCTTGTTTGTTGTTTTTGTGGTACCAGGGATCAAACTTGGGCCCTTGTGCTTTGCAAGGTAAGTGCAGTGTCATTGAGCTAAATCCCTTGCCCAAGAGTGACTTTTATATAGTGATAACATGTATATGTAGGAAGTTATAAGTCTTAATTTCTCAACTAGATCCAACTTAGTTCAAAAGCCTTCATTCTTGCTGTTGTTGCAAAGTTTATCTTTCCAAATCAAAGTAATTAATTTAATTCTGGCTTTAAAAATCGTGTACTTAAGACCAGAGATTTAGCTCGGTTGTTCTGGTGCCTGCCTAGCAAACACAAGCTCCTCAGTTCAATCCCCGCTAACCACATACAACAATTCTGGGTGTGGTGACTAATGCCCACCAGCAAGTGTCCATAAGCAAACATATATATGAGCAGTACATGCCACGTATCAGTAGCACACACCGCAATACCAGGCGTGGTGGCTCACACCCATAACCCCAGCATTCAGGAAGCAGAAGCAGGAAGATTGCTAGTTCTAGGCTTGCCCATGCTGCATAGTGAGCTGAGGGTCAGCCTGAACTACAAAGCAAGACCCTGTCTCAAAAAGAAAAAAAAATGTACTTAGATTTCAACCAATATTGCCATCTCCCAAGAGATAAAAAGTACTTTTTTTCTTGCTGATACTGGTTGAAGGGTGTCTTCTACATGCAGTACTGAACCAGCGAAGAGAGACTGCTTTTATCACTTGGTCTTCTGCATTTTTTATGTCAGTAAACAACCTATGATCTTGAGTTCTATAAGATCTGGATTTTCCCAAATCCAGATTTTCTTGTGGCTATTTATGGCATAATATGTCACTTTGCCACAAAATGGATGCTGTAAGATTCATTTATTTGTTTTTCAGGTCATTAAAGAGTGTACTAAAGTTAACACTTTTTTCAAATGCAGAGGAATGAAAACTTCTGTAAGGAAAATTACTGTAGAAAGTTGTGTGGTAGCTATTTAAATATATTTTATTTATTAACACCACTTCTGTAGTGTTTAAAAATTATTTACCATATTATCCAATAAGCAGACTCTCAGCCATTTACATATACTCACAGCCAAGGAAATCAAGTGTCCACCAGCAAACATATATATGAGCAGTACATGCCATGTGTTTTCAGTGGAATGTTATTCTGTCTTAACGGGGGGATTCTGACATGTGTTGCAAGATAGATTAAAGAATGTATTAAAAATTGAAATTGAACTCAGGACCTTGTGCTTCCCAGGCAGGCTTTTACATGAAGTGTCTAGTGCAGATAAATTCACAGAAATTAAAAGCAGAAGAGTAGAAGTGAGGGGCCGGGTGAGGAGACAGGGTCAGCTATTTAATGAATATAGAGTTTCAAGTTTTGCAAAATGAAAACTCTTTAACAGCTGCACAACGATATATATAGGCGAAGCAGAAGTGAACAGTTCATCTAAAGTGGTTATAATCTTATATTTTATGTTCATATTTATCATAATGGATTTTAATTATATAAAGAGAATACACACCATATATTAGATTCTGAGCCGGAAACCAAATTCTGCTGTTACACTATGGCTACTGAGAACAGAAGGGGTTTAATTCAGGCATTCAAAGTAAGAGACATGACAAGAGCAAAATATGGGTCAGTTTTTCCTCACCTGTAAGATTTTGGCTAAAATTATGACATCTTAGGAATCACTGGTTACTTGTAAAGAGAACTCTTCAAAGTCTTTGTTTGCAAGGTGAAGGTTCCCACACTGTTCATTAAACCTTTGAAAAGGGGGAGGCCGGGAAAAACGTATAGCATGACTTTTTCTGCCGCTATAATTAACTCTATCAATGGTTCTCACTGTCATTGTGTACGTTTATTCTCACTCAACTGTTTAGAAATCCATCCTTTATCTTTTACTGTATAGAATCCTTTCTTTTCTTTTCTTTCTGTATGTCTGTCTTTCTATTTTTCTTTATTTTTTCCACTACTGGAAATTGAACTCAGAACCTTGTGCTTCCCAGGCAGTCTCAGTGACACTGAGCTAAGTTCTCAGGTCTTTCTACGGTATACCAGTGGACAATTTTGTGGATGAGGATATAAGAATGACTCATTACTCTCCTCTTAATTGAAATGGCTTTGGTACACAGATTCCTTGTGGTTTTTGTTGCTGTTGTTGTTTTTGCATTGTTAAGATTTAAAGATTTGGGGGAACAAAGGCTAGCAAATGTATTTTAGTAGGAATTTTTTATTAACAAAATGATCAATTTCTCAAATTTAAAAGGAATAGAGAATAAGAAAATTAAACCCACAACTTATACCAAAGCCTATTTTTTGACACTCACAACAATCTTTTCTTGACCAGGAAATACACCAATTTCAAACTGATAATTTAAAAAAAAAATACACGCAGAGTCATATGTCCTGTACAGATTCCTAAATGCAATTACAGGTACTGGATTTTCTGGAAGTTTCCATTTTAGATATTATGCTTCCCTAAGCTTATAAAGCCTTTTAAATCTATGAATCTGGATCTCTGTATTACAAAAATTAAAGATACTAAAGAGATCCTGGGTATTTATCAAATAGTGTCTAAATGGGTGGAACTTAAAAACCTTGGGGAAATGATGACAAATGAGAAAACTTGATAGCAGAATTACTTGCTTATTTTCCATTTTAACTCTAGGAGAAAGGTTTGTGAACTATCTGAATGGTAAAGTGATTGAGACAGAGTGAAGAAGTCGAAGGAAAAGTTTCTAGAGAAGTTTGAGATGTGAAGATGATTTTAACTTTTAGCCATCTTCCCTCTTTTAATGAAAACAGTGCATATTGGAGATTGAAGGCTTTTACTTTCCCATCTGCATTGGATCTTTTTCTCATTTACATAATGTAGGCTTTTCCTCATTTTCATAGAGTCTGGAGAAAAGTGAAGACGATGACGACAGGCTTTGTCCCCTTTCTGCAGTGTAAAGCACTTTCTTATTTTAAATTACAATAATTCAATTTACCCTTGGAACATGTTTTTCATTCTCTGATCTCTGGGTTTTTAGGCAGAAATTTATTCATGGCATGAACTTTCTTAATTGGCAACTCAGTATAATTTCTCAATAGACAAAATTTCAAAGTAATTATTTAAACAAGTTCTGAAATTCTAGTAAATGACCTACATAGGTATGTCATTTGCTGACTAATCTCAACTTCTGATGGGTCAGTTTTCAACTTTTGAATGTTATGATAATGTGAAAGCAACATGAATTAAATAGAACTCAGGTTTGAATTTTGGTCTTTTCTTTGACTCTGGATATGTCATAAAGCTCTGTTTCACGGAGCTGAGCAGAAGCTGTAAACCAGAGCTCCCAATTAGCTGTGTGATCATGAGAAGAAACAGTCCACACACTAGTGAGGCGGCTGGGTTGCCAGCATTTGGATTCAGGCACTCAATGAAATACATAATAGCCAACATTTTATTATAAAGTAAGATTTGCTAGATGATTTTGCTAAACAGTAGGCTAATGTAAATATTTTGCATGTAATTAAGGAAACTCAGGCCAAGCTATGATGTTTAGCATGTGAGATGTCCTAAATGCCTTTTCAATTTAACTGTATTTTCAACATATAATGGTTTGGGGGTTTCATTTCTATGTTGTTATATTTTGTTTTGTTTTGTTTTGTTTTGTTGCAGTACCAGGGATCAGACTTGGGCCCTTGAGCTTCCAAAGTAGATGCAGTACCAATTGAGCTAAATCTCTGGCCAATATATGATTTTATCAGGATTGAACACTCAAATTGAGAAGTGTCATATTACATGTACATGCACACACACACACACACAAACCCACACACTCACAAACACACACACACATGCACACACTTTGCCAACCATGCAAAAATTTTAAAGTAACAGCCACTTTACTTATACCAGTAAGAAATAAGCTCAACTGATATAGATTCTATTAAAGCAGGAGAACAGTTAAATATCGATAAATGCCTTGCTTTGCTTGGTTATCAATTGATCATCCTGACCATCAGAATGGGAGATTTATTGTTGAATGATTGCTCATATTTTTTCATGAAAGTTGATTATCATTTCATAAATACTTTCTCCTTTGTGTTTTCTTTTGGGGGGATAAAAAGGAAGAATAATACTAAATTGCCTATAGTTTTCTAAATTGACAAAGATATTTTGAATTTATTGTTCTGTTATACATTTAATTTAATTTGGCTAGCATAGCTACATTTAAAGTAATCCCTTAGAAGTACTGAACAAAATAAACTGAACTGAATTTATTTTGCCTCCTTGACAACTTAAAACGTTCAGGAATTTCTGCTGTTTTCTATGTGTTTGTTGTTCTGCCAGTGTCAAGAGAATCTTATATGGTTCTGTTCATGATGCACTGTCAAATGAACTGGAAAAGACAGTAACTAGGAAAATGTCACATTTAGCAAACAGAAAACTAGCTCTAATTGTCCTCCTAAATTATGATATTATTATAAAAACATGAAAGGTAAGACTTCTCTTTTGGCCGAATTTTTCAATGAAAACACTAGCTGATAGTTAAAGTGTAAAATCATACAGATTTAAATCAGAAATTTTCAAAAATATCTCACTTGCAAGTGATTTATTATTCATATTAATATTTTACAAGTGTTAAAGTCTAATGTAATTTCAAAAACATTATCTAATTTAAATAATATGATGATGCATTCTGTTAGACTTTATTAATTTCATTTCTATGGAAAATCAATATAACAGCTTTGTATTTTATTGCTATTTGAAATTAAATTTATTATAATTGCTACATAAAAAATAAAAATTGTACATATATAGTACAATGTGATGCTTCTGTATATATGCATAAGTTAATATTTAAAGCAAATCGAGTATATCTGTCTCATTTATCATCATTCTATGATGAAAATATGCCAACTTCATTGTCCGATTTTTGAAATGTACAGTAAATGATCAATGTCTATAGTCACCCTGCTGTGCAGAACCATACCAGAACTCCAACTCTTCACTAACTGGGATTGATGTTTATCCTGACAAACTTCTCTTGATTTCTATGCCCTTGCTAAAACTTGAATACAGATCTTTGACACACAGTCTGCTGTTCTTTGCTACATACTCACTTTCATTATTCATGACACTTCTAGAATCATTGTAATGAATAAGGAATAACATTTTTCTTATTATTTGTGAAAGTGTCTCTGTATACCTATGAACTTTGAAATATTGCTTATACCCCTTTAGTACTAAATAATCTGATAGCGTTCTGTGAACATTATGCTACATTATGCAAATCCAAATTATAATTTATTCTTGTTTATTCCTTGTTTTTAAATTCTCACTGAGTAACTTTTTCACATTTATTAACTTTATTAGAATATTTCACATATTTAAAGTCATTGCCCCTGAGTACATATTTTTTTTCCCTCTTTGCAGAATATAGATTCCTAACCAGAGGTTTATATTACTCTCAAAATTCAATACTTTTCATAGACAGGAGACATGTCATGAATGATAAATTTTTAGAATTCTTCTCTGGAAACTTCAGTAAAGTATTCCTAAACTTGGTCATGTTACAGATCTAAATTACTATTTATTTTACGTTAACTAGTCAAAATTATTGGTGAATAGAAATATTCAGTTAACTTATTTTCATAAAAACACAAGCACGGGCTGGAGGGTTAGCTCAGTGGTTCCGGCGCCTGCCTCGCAAGCGCAAGGTCCTGAGTTTGATCCCCGGTAACCACATACAATGCTGGGTGTGGAGACTCACGCCCACCAGCCATCAATACCACATACCACAGTGCCGGGTGTGGTGGCTCACGCCTGTAATCCCAAACTCAGGAGGCAAAGGCAGGAGGATTACTGAGCTCAAGGCTTGCCTGGGCTACATAGTGAGCTCAGAGCCAGCCTGAACTACAAAGCGAGACCCTGTCTCAAAAAAAAAAAAAAAGCACATATAGACCAAAATGACAAAATTGTACCTTTCAGAATGTAACATTGTACCTTTCAATGCATCAAGAACTTTTTAGGTGCAAATTGGGGATTTAGCTCAGTGGTTCCAGCATCTTTCTGATATGCACAAAGTCCAGCGTTTGATCCCAGTACCACATATCACAATGCTGGGCATGATGGCTCACTCCTGTAATCCCAGCACTCTGGAGGTAGAGGCAGGAGGATTGCTGTGAGTTCAAGGTTTGCCTGGGCTACATAGTGAGTTCAGGGCCAGTCTAAACTAGAAAACGAGACTCTGTCTGAAAAAACTAAAAAAAAAAAAAAAAAAAAAAAAAAAAAAAAAAAAAAAAAAAAAAAAGGCCGGAGATTTAGCTCAGTGGTTCTGGCACCTGCCTCGCAAGCGCAAGGCCCTGAGTTCAATCCTGGTAACCACATACAATTCTGGGGTGTGGTGACTCACGCCCACCAGCCATCAATACCATATACCACAGTGCCAGGCATGGTGGTAACCCCAGCACTTAGGAGGCAGAGGCAGGAGGGATTGCTGAGTTCCAGGTTTGCCTGGGCTACATAGTGAGCTCAGGGCCAGCCTGAACTACAAAGCAAGACCCTGTCTCAAAATAAAAAAAAAAAAAACCTAAGAAAAAAAAGAACTTTTTTAGAAAATCTAAAAATATATTTCTTACATTTGCATGAATGTAAGCTTAGCAAGAATCCATATAAATTTTAGAAGATATTTTGTAAAAACAGAGAAATAGACATTACATATCTGAAATAAGGTTGTCTAAGTCAGGTATAGACTATAGGATAGAGAACAGGGAAAGAGGATGTTCCAGACCCCTGCAGTGGGTCATGATCTCCTGTGAGGTTTGACAGCAGGAGGATTAATAAATTAATAAGTAAAGGGAAATTAATTTAAAAAGAAAGACAGGAGAAGAGATGTAGAGAAGAACCTGAGCTTTGGGTCTGATCAATGCTACTCCAGGCAGGAAAGATGGAGGGACCCCAAGCCTGTCATACTTATTGGGTGCATAGTAGAGTAATAGATGACTCAGAGGATGGCAGTAATTCTAAAACCATTAGGATTTTATGCTAATGGGTATTTTATACTAAGGAGGATCTTATACTGATGAGGGTCTCGTGTTGATTAGAATGGCAAGATGAGCAAAGACATTTTTACAACAAGACGTGGCATAAGTAAAGCTGATAAAATATTTGTCCATCACCAAGTGAAATCTTTCTCCTAGGTTCTCAAAGAACCAGGGTGTTTCGAGCGGATGAAATCTTTCCCTTGCATATTACAGCATCATGGGATCATCGGGGCTCAGCTGCGACTAGTGGTAAAAATGGGGTTATACTTGTCTATCATAGCCAGCATGTAGAACAGAAGCCTGGCCCTGATCACAATTAAGTTGTGAAATTATTTTCTCAAAATTATGTAAAATTGCTCCCAATGGTGTAGCATAATTAAAATTCACATTCTATTAATCATTCAACTATATAAAGCGGAAATACTAAAGTTGGAGACCGCTTGTTTTGTCCTATGACACTTTTTGTATTCCTTAAGGACAGTCTCCAAATAGACTTTCAGCACATTACTGATAGATAAATTCTTCCAACAGTGACTGTCAACATTTTATCATAAACAGAACTTTGGCATCTCTAACACATTGCAAACAGCTGTGAATATTTACATTGTCATAAAAGGCAAATCTGAAATTCCAGACTCCTAATGAAACCAACATATTCTTGCCACCTTTCCTGCTGTGAACAGCCAATTATAGCGCATGAGTAATGAAAGAATATACCCTTTGGAGCAGTCAATTCTCAGAAGCATTAGTTTTCTTTAATATTCCAGTTTCATTCCAGGAAAGGGCCAGACAAGAAGTAAGACATTTCATGTCACCTCAGTATAATATCATGTAATTTTAGGGTAATAAAGAATTCATAAGTGATCTGATAGTGAAAAGTTCATTTACATTCTCTCCAGAGAGTTCTATCTCTTCAGATGTGACCTTGTTTAATTAAATATATTTCAAATCTCAAGAGAAATGGCAGCTATGCAGACAATGAAATTCTTCATTTTATGTTGGACTGAATACAGTGAAATTAAATTATATGAAAGTCAAATGTAATAGAAGATAAAAGGTTCCACTGAAATTCTGTCTATTTGAGCTTAATTATTATGATTTTACAGGACAACACACTGCATGCTATATAACTTGATTATCAAATTTGTACCTTAATTCCTTTAAAAACAACCCCCCCCCAAAGATTCAGATCAGCCACCCAGAGACTGGTTTGTGTGACTTTAATTCCAATAATTAGTGCAAGAAGTTAGACTTGACAGGAAGGCTTCTTTTTAAAATTAAAATTTTCCCAACTAAAATATTCAAATCTGTTTCACAATTGAAATTTTGATATACTACATCAAGAAGAGTGATTGATACCATATCTGACACTGAGGTTCATGAGGACAAAGGTCCCTCACCTCTTTCTGTTCCCTATCTTGTGATTGCATGTGCTTGTATCACTTTGATGCCATCATCCATGAACTTTTTACAAGAGACAAGTTGAGGATCCTATCATGCTCTTGAATCTCCAGAATACTGAGCTAACCATTATTTTTCTTAGTGAGTACTCCAACTCAGTTATTCTGTTATAGTAGCAGAAAACAGACTAATAATACAAACTAACACTACCATCTAGGTTAACAAAATAAACACTGTCCCTACATCATCTTTGACCACTCCCAATAATTCCTCTCTCATTATAAGTTTATGATATTTTAAATAACTTTTAGTTTTTTAGTAATTTCATCACATAACCATGAATCTCTAAACTTTGCTTTTTTCTTAAATATAAGTAGAATTATATATTTTGACATTATGCTTGTAAAATTTATGATGTGTTTATCATATTTATTTTCATTGCTGTATAATGCTGCATTAAATAATGCCTTACAGGGATTTATGCATTTTATTGCTTAGCAATACAATTCAATTTGAATGAGGCTTTGAGTCTGATAGACTTTAGATTTGGATTTGTTTAATATGGGAAGCAGTGAATGTATTTTGAAACTGGAAGATACTCAGTCTCTGAGAGCCAGAATGGGCTTTGGTGGGAAGAACTTTGAGATACTCTCAGTGTCCCCTCTGTCACACACAGGTCTTGAATAATCTCAGAGTTGTGAATTTTGGGGTTTTACTCCTGCAATTATTTTGTGTTCTAAACTATAGTTGTACTTAACATATGGAGATCACACTCAGGAGGCAGAGACAGGAGGATTGCTGAGTTCTCAGCGGCTTGCCTGGGCACCATAGTGAGCTCAGGGCCAGCCTGAACTACAAAGCAAGACCCTGTCTCAAAAAGCAAAAAAAAAAAAAAAAAAAAAAAAGATACGGAGACCATCCAGGGGGACTCTAATCATAAGTTGTATAGACTTTTCTCCAGCTGGTCACAGAAGAATTCAGGAACTCAAAGCTTAAAAAAAGACTTGAAACATCATTGTTAGTTTATCATGGAGAGGACTATGTAGCAAGGAATGTAGGTGGACTCTACAGACTAAGAATGGCCCCAGCTGATGACCACCAAGGAAAGGCTACCACATCACAACCATAAAAAATAAATTCTGTCAATACCCAGTGATCTTCCAAGAACTTTCTCTCCAAAGGCAAAGCATAATCCCAGCCAACATCGAAATTTCATCCAGTAAGACTGAGAAGAGAATGAAGACAGATGGACCATTCCAGAATGTAGCCTACAGAGCAGTAAACTATACAGAATTTTAAGCAATCTGTTACACAGTAATAAAAAAATACTAGTTTTTTGTCTTGGCTTCAATATTTTAAATTGTTACCTCTTCAATTTCAGATATGTTGTATATATTGCCTATATTTATGTTGTTCTTATTGCAACCTAAACACATGATATGCAACTATTGCTGGTTGTATAGATTATTTCCCATCCTGGTTATTATAAATAGTGTTGAAAACACAAACTTTGCAAGTTTGCTTATTCATTGGCACCTGTATGTCTATGGAATATAAAGCTGGCTCTAAAATTGCCATGATATAAGATATAAATATAACATCAAATCAATTTAAAAAGTGAGCCAATTTACTTGATCACTATTCCATTATTAGTAGTCCTATTGTTCTTCATTTTTGTTTGTTTGTTTGTTTGTTTGTTTGTTTTTGAGACAGGGTCTCGCTTTGTAGTTCAGGCTAGCTCTGAGCTCACTATGTAGCTCAGGCAAGTCTTGAACTCAGCAATCCTCCTGTCTCTGCCTCCCAAGTGCTGGGATTACAGGCATGAGCCACCACGCCCGGCTTGTTCTTCATTTTTATACACATTTTTACCAATGTCGATGTCTGCATTGTGCTATAATGTTGTAGATTTAAAGCACATTTTCATTTTTAAGAACAAGCTTTGAAGGACCTTTGTTTGCTGATTCTATGTGTTAGTGAGAATCTGAACCATTTGTAAGATCTACCTGTCAAAGTTACCTGTTTATGCAACTTTTCTTCCCTTTGTACACTTGTGCTAGGGCTTTTATCTTGTCTTTTTTGGGTTTTTTTTGTTAATTTTTTCTGATAGAAATTGACACCAGAAATTCATAACAGTGAAAACACAAAAAGATAGATCATTCAATCATTTATTCTTTTTTTCTCCAATGAATTGGTATGAAAACCTGTAGATGTCAATGATTTTTTAAAAATCCCTCATGGAGCCAGGGCTTGGTGGCTCACGCCTGTAATCCCAGCACTTGGGAGGCAGAGACTGGAGGACTGCTGGGTTAGAGGCTTGCCTGGGCTACATAGTGAGCTCAGAGCCAGCCTGAACTACAAAGCGAGACCCTGTCTCAAAAAAAAAAAAAATCCCTCATGGAAACATTACTCAGGGAAAAAAACAGAACATTGTCTGCACCTTGGAAGTTCTCTGATGGCTACTTAGAATCAGTAGCTTACTCTTATTTTTTTTCAAAGCCAAGCATTCATCTCAGTTTTATGATAATTGGAGCTTTAATTTTATTTTCTTTACTACCAAATACACATGAATATACTCTGTCCTTTTACTTTTTTCCTTCCAAAAACATCATATAAGTGAAATTACACACTAGGTATTCAATTCTGTAAATAATTTTGGCTGGCATGTTTTTGTGAGATTTATCTTTCTTTTTATCTGTAGCTATATTTCATTCATACTGTTTATGAATTCATTGATTGCAAGAGTATATTTTTCCTTCTTTCAATTAAAAGATATTCAGATATTGGTCAACTTGCAAACATTGTGACTAGTGCTACTATGAACCTACTTATACATTAACATATTTCTTTATAAAAATTAATTATGTAATAATTATTTTTAATGGATATGAAATTTTATTAATTGTATGTGATGAAAACATTATTACCTGGCTTTATCCTCCCTCAATTCTGTTATAGTTATTTGAAATTTCTCTCTCCTCAAAATTAATAACCTGCTTTCTTCTCAGCTGATGGACTTTGGGAAATACTGGTTCTTGACCAGGAATTAAGAGACATGAAGCAGATTACTAAATTGTAAGTCTGGACATATTTGGAAGTGTTTAGGGATTGTTGGTTTTGGAATCAGCAAGTTAAATGGGAGGATCTAGCCTTCTACAGGCAGCTCCATCCACTAGACCTACAGTCTGGATGGAATGAAAGGAAAGAAGGAAGAAATCAGCCTATCTTTTACAGCTTTCATTCTCCTCAAGCATCTTTGTCTTTTACTCTTACCATAATCTGAAAACATCAGATTCCAGCTTTTGTAGGCTTTCAACACAGATTCATACCTGTGACCCTCCAGAGAACTCACAAGCCTACATCCCTGACCCTCTGACCTGAGACTTCCAGCTTCTTGAACTTAGCAGGAGAACTACTGGATTCTGCAGTTTTTGCAACTCTCTTATATATAAATGGCCTTATGGACTCTCCTGTCCCTGATCTAATAAGCCTATCTAATAGAGCTACATACATACATACATACATACATACATACATACATACATACATACATACAGAGAGAGAGAGAGACAGAGACAGAGACAGAGACAGAGAAAGAGAAAGAGAGATTTAGAAGAGGTCTCTAACTTTGTCATTGAACAAGACCATTACTAGAGACCAGCAATGTTGGGAAATATGGAAACAGGGCCTAGTTGAAAGGAGTAGAGCATGGGAGCCTGAACTTTGGCCTACATTTAATCTCTAACTCCATCTCTGGACCATTTCCCTCTGCTTCTTGAATACCATTAACTGCATACCTCCCCTCTGCCACATCCTTAGCCCTTGAAGTTTCTGCCTTGTCATAGGTCTAAAAGCAATGAAGCCAGGTGATCACGAACAGAGATGTATAAAACCACAAGCAAAACAAATCTTTCCTCACTTAAGATATTTTTGTAAAATATTTAATCAGAGGAGCTAGAGGGTTAGCTCAGTGGTTCCAGCACCTGCCTCGCAAGCCCAAGGTCCTGAGTTCGATCCCTGGTAACCACATACAATGCTGGGCATGGAGACTCATGCCCACCAACAATCAATACCACATACCACAGTGCCGGGCGTGGTGGCTCATGACTGTAATCCCAGCACTCGGGAGGCAGAGACAGGAGGATAGCTGAGTTGGAGGCTTGCCTGGGATACATAGTGAGCTCAGAGCCAGCCTGAACTACAAAGCAAGACCCTGTCTCAAAAAAAAATTTTTTTTAATCAGAGTCATTAAAAAAACTAGCCAACACACTGATATAGTGGGCTGGTACAACATAAAAATAAATGAATCCTTATGTATCTATGGCTATCTTTTACATCCTTATGCGCCTATGACTATCTTTTTCTTTATGGTAATTATGATTTCTCTTGTCTGTTTTAGTACTCTTCATCTACCTAAATGTCAAGAAAATAGTTTCCTATGTCATGCCTTACAAGTTTTCATGTTTTGTCTTTCACATTTAAATCCATTATTTGCAGCTGACTTTTGCACATAGATTAAAGCAGGAAGCAAGTGGTTGTTAGTACAAATACACAATTTTTTTTCTGAAACTACTTCAGAAGGTTCTTTTCACACTGATTTTTAGTTATATGAATCAATGGTTAATTTCTAAATTCTTTATTCCATTTCGTGGATAGAATTATCTTCATAACATTGCCTGTGTTTAGCAAGGCCTTATAATGAATACTGCTATCTGGTAGAACAGGTCTTTTCTTCATTTCTTTAATATCTTAGCTACACACATAATTTGCATCTCTATGCAAATTTTTCATGATGAGCTTGTCATGTTCCACAAAACTTGTTTGAGCAGGATTCATATCTTTACAATGCTAAATCTTCCATTCAATAAGGATAATATTCTGTCCTTTGTATTTCTTTATTTTTTCTCAAAGATATCTTTTTACTGTAGTGTGTAGAGAAAGTTCTCAACCTTCATTTACTAAAACTGGTGGCATTTAGATGGTGTGTTCTTACAGTTTTCTAACTTCTTTGCTATTTCTGAAGTAGAAACTTGAAGTTCAAAGTTCGATAGGGACAATCCATCCAACATACAATTTCTAATGATTCTTTAGTTTATCTATGAATTGCTTAGGATATTCTACCTATATAACTATGCCACATAAGAAGAATAAAAACAGTGGGGTTTTTGTTCCTTTCTAGTTCGTGCTCATTTTTTAAACTTATTTTCACTACCCAGAATCTTTAGCATAACATTGAATAGAAGTACTACTTTAATAATCTGTTATGAGTAAATTTAGGGTTAGTTCTCTCCAGTGCAAAAACGATATAGTCAATAATATATTTTTGAGTAAATTGTTATCCATCCTTAAATAGTAAAAAAAGTAGCTTTCTATTTAGTTGTAAAAGATGGATAAGTTGTCATATAATATTTGAATTGTAAGAATGTTTTTAAAATTTTCCAAAAAATTTTTGAAAAATATGCCAAAATTATTATTTTAATATCATCCATTATTTGGGTTTCCTTTATCCTGTCCTCACTAAGATGTTACAAATGAAAATTTTTGTTTTTGTTTTTGTTTTTATTTTTTTGAGACAGGGTCTCGCTTTGTAGTTCAGGCTGGCTCTGAGCTCACCATGTAACCCAGGCAAGCCTCGAAATCAGCAATCCTCCTGTCTCTGCCTCCCAAGTGCTGGAATTACAGGCATGAGCCACCACATCCGGCCAAATGAAAAATTTTTGACAGCCTCGTGTTACAATGAAGTGTAAAATCAGAGGAAACAGAAAAGTTTCAGGATCTTCAAGGTCACAGAATATCCTCAAGGTGCTCCACTGACCATAAAATCAACTCCAAGGTTGTTTCTTCTACCATTATGATATTTTAAGTCATCCACTTTGAAAAATAATGAATATAACATATATATATATATATATATATATATATATACTCACACATGTACATAAAAATACTGTGTAATTCTTCTTGCTAGTAATTTAGTCAGCTCTTTTCAGCTGGCTCTAAATATCTTATGAGAACCAGAGGGAAGGAATTACTTTTGCTCACTTTCTCAGAGGTTCCAGGCTCTGATGGGCTGGCTCCAAGGCAGAGGCATCATCATGAAAGACAAGGAAGAGCACAACAGCATAGTTCATGGAAGCTGGAAACCAGAGCATGGGAGTGAAACCCAGAGAGAAGAAGCCACGGGCCAGATATATACCCCAAGGTGAAGCCTCCAAGGCCTGCCCAGGCATACCTGGAAATGTCCTTTACTAATTCTCTAGGAAAATCCTAAATGAACCAGACTTACAGTTAAGCACTCACATTTATATTCCTTGCCAACTTGACCTACAAATACATTAGTTCTCCCCCTCCTCTGACACAGGATATTGAACTCAGAACCTTGTGCTTGCCAACAGGTGCAGCACCACAAGCTACATCACCAGCCTTCAGATATCTCAAACCATACCTAACTGCCAAAACTAAAGCCCTAATTAAGTCTAAAACACTGTAGCTGTTCAGTTTGCAAAGTAAAATGTGCTAATACCTTCCCTATGGTCTCAGTTCCGGAAGCGTGGCTCAAAAACTAAATCCAAATTTCCTCTGAGATACATGGAAAACTCTTAGCATCCCTGAATAGAAGATCACAGTGTTAATATTCCTAATCCAGAAGTGAGGGATAAAAAGATACGGGATTGTAGGACTAAAGCAAGACTGAAATCCAATTAGACAAACATTGTGTTAAGGCAGACATTTCAAAGGGCTTGGGAAGCCCTATTCTAATGGCTTTGCTGTGTGCAGTCCACACAGCCTCTCCCTTGGGTTAGACCTGCAGCTTTCCTTGAGAGAGGGTCCATGTTCTTAAAATGACTTCCTGAGTTTTCCACAGAAAATTGTGCATCGTTCTCACAACTTCACACACTGCTTTTAAGGTACAACTTCTCTGGCTTCCAGATCTTCCTTTGAAATCCTCATACAAGCCTCCATGACTCCAGAACAACTGTTTTTGCTTCTGATTCTCAATATAAATCTGGCTAAAACCAGCCAGCAGTACTCACAGTACCACTTGAACATTGGGCTGCCTTTAAATTTCCTCTGTCAAATAAATTAGACTGCCACTTCAAATTCAGGGTCCCAAAAAGTATTTAGGACATGGGCAAAATGTAGACAAATTGTTTTACAAGTTATAACACATATAGCTTCTTCCAATTCTCAGTAGGATCCTTAGTCACAACTGTAGCATCACAAGATTAACCTTTACCATCTCCTTTCTTATCAGCTTTCTGACTTTCAGAACTTCAAACAGAACAGTCCATGACACTCTGCTTGCAACACTGTAACAGTTACACTAATGAACTTTTAAAATTCCTCCAGGCTTTCAATAAAAATTCTTAACAAAAATCTATCCGATCATATGGGGATTATCACTGCCACCAGTTTGAAAGTTCAGCAGAATTTTATGATAATGGTTTTATCCAGAATATTACTTAACAGATATTTTCTCTTTATTAACTTGCCATTATAATATTGAAGGAAATTCAGTTTCATGTCACCTTTCAGGATCATTATGTGGTTGTTATTTACCATTCCACAATCTTCCACTTCTCCCAACTTATTCATATTTACTAAGCTTTTCTTAAGCTTTCTAAGCTTAAGCTTAAGCTTTCTAAGGGTTAGATTCCCTTTAGATTCCCTTTAGAATAAAGAGTCAGCAGAAAGTGGAACTAAGACTCTACAATGCTGACAATGATGGCTTTTGGATATATGCCACTAAGGACACATTTACTTTCCTTATTCTACTAGAGCTTTGTTAGATATATAACTTGCCTTTGCCACTGTACATAGAAAGTAGCTACAAATCTGAAATAAAGTACTATGTGAATATTACGTAGGTAAATTGGGTAATTTGGGGCATTTTTTCTTAAGTAAAGAGAAAAGCAATATCATTTTAATGAAAATATTTTTGTATTAGAAGTGGACTTTGCTAGTGATGCATCTCATTTAGACTTTTAATTTTACCAAGAGTTTTCTCCTGCATCTTCTAGAATGGCCGATTGCAGACTGACCCTTATGCTAAATGAAAAAAGCAGAATTGATTGCCACTGAGTACAATGATTAGTCTCCTTGAACTTCTTACAAATCTCATTCATATTAAGTGATGTGATAAAGACTGAAAGATCATGAAAGATATATTGCTATGTCCTAGGTGAAGCCTAAAAGTCCTGTGACAAGCCCAAAAATGAAAGTATCATGTCTCGTATTTCATTTTCAATGTATTTTAAAAACTCTCAGGCTTTTCTTGGGAATCTGTTGTAGTTTTGAGTGATCTATAGTTATATGAGCCCATGGTATGGTCTGAATGATACTATAACAACAGTGAGTCTTTAACTCCATACTCATAAGTTTCAATTAATAAAAAGAATGCATTGTGCCTCTATTTAGTTATTAAATTTTACAAATTTTCTGTGATATTATCATATATAACTTAGTACCTAATTATAAAATAATACATAAATCTAGGGCCGGAGGGTTAGCTCAGTGGTTCCAGCACCTGCCTCGCAAGTGCAAGGCCCTGAGTTCAATCCCCGGTAACCACATACAATGCTGGGCATGGAGACTCACACCCACCAGCCATCAATACCACATACCACAGTGCCGGGCATGGTGGGTCACACCTGTAATCCCAGCACTCGGGAGGCAGAGGCAGGAGGATTGCTGAGTTCAAAGCTTGCCTAGGCTACATAGTGAGCTCAGAGCCAGCCTGAACTACAAAGTGAGACTGTCTCAAAAAAAAAAAAAACATAATTCTAAAAGTACAGAATATTTAATGATGTATAATATTGAGACATCTTCCCTAATTTTATGAGAAATCTTTTAATTTCACAATTCGTGAAAAATAAAAAGCTTTTCTTGGGCCAGAGGGTTAGCTCAGTGGTTCCAGCTCCTGCCTCGCAGACACAAGGTCCTGAGTTCAATCCCCGGTAATCATGTACAATGCTGGGCATGGAGACTCACGCCCACCAGCCATCAACACCACACACCACAGTGCCGGGCATGGTGGCTCATGCCCGTAATCTCAGCATTCGGGAGGCAGAGGCAGGAGGATTGCTGAGTTCCAGGCTGCCTGGGATACATCATCAGCTCAGAGCCAGCCTGAACTACAAAGCAAGACCCTGTCTCAAAAAAAAAAAAAAAAAAAAAAAAAAAAAAAAAGCTTTTTTTTCTGACCCTTGACTCACCAACACCTTAGGAAAACAGTATTTGCACTTCCTATAATGTCCATAGATGAGCTACGAGTTGCTGGCTTGAGAATATAGGGAGGTATAAAAGGTGGCAAAATATAATGAACTGGACCTGTTAGAAATAAAAGATAACTACTTCATAGCTTTGATTTTCAGAATTTACTAAGTCAGTTTTTAGAAGCTAAACATTTTCAGACTGGACAATATTTTGAATTTAAGCCATCTTTGTTCTCATAATAAAACAATATTTTTGCCTCAGCAGCTTATGAGATTAGTTTTCATAAAGATTTATAGAGACTGTATCTTGTTCCATGCATATACATTATATTATTCAATCATCATTATAATCTTGCATGTACTTTTATTCTTATTTTATAGATTAAAAACTTTAGGCCAAAGATTTTAAGTGTATGTTCAAAATTATCTATGCAGCAAATAGTAGCAGAAGCAAAATTTGAAATCATATTTTGAATTTTAAGTACAGTACTTTTTCAAAGGTATTGCAATAGATATTAATATAGCTAACAGGTAATCAATTAAATAAGAATTTTTAAGTTCCTACTACCTGCTGAACATTGAATGGAGAAGAAAAATTAAAACAATTTTCTGGCCCGGGAGATAATCTAAGGCAACAGTGTTTCTGAATTGAATTATTTTAAAAATATTTGCCAATATACTTGTCAGTTATAATACATATAATATGTACCTATATGTTCCCATTTATGGGTGGATTGGCTAGTAAAATATTAAATAAAATATTATTTTATTTTCCATATTATTTTATCATTAAACCTGCTAAATAATCAGAATGTAAGATGAACTAATGACAACCTAATTTTGCTTTTTATCATATAATAGGTAATTATATATTTTTATATTATGTAATATAGAGAACGTATTTTATATTATATATAATGGGTAATTTTAAATAAGTGAAGTATGCACATGTGTGAGAGACAGAGAGAGGGAGAGAATAAGACAAAGAGGGGCTGAAAGAATGCTTTGATGGCATTTGTTCTTGGCATTTGTTCCTAAGGTTTGGTCTTCAAAAAAAATAGATGGAAAATCTGCATGGTTGGGTTTTCTGAGCAGGAACATTTCATTTTTTTTTCTTGTAAGTTAATCTTTCTGGCTAATAGTTTCCTAACAAGTGCTTTCCCTCTGGAAAAGGACCTGTCTGCCAAGAAAATTTTAAAGAAAGTCTCTTCTCCTTGCCTTGGAAGAGAACAGGATTAAAAGACAAGGAAATATGGGTGTGGAGAGAGAAGATCAAAGAAAAAGTTGCTCTTTTAGTTGAAAGTTGGCATAGCTGATGGTTTGAGATGCCATTTCTTCATAACTAGAATCCTTAATTCATTATGCCCTGATTTGTCTGAATCAAAATAGATTACCACCACCATAGTGAGCTCAGGGCCAGCCTGAACTACAAAGCGAGACCCTGTCTCAAAAGCAAAAAAAAAAAAAAAAATAGATTACCACATGCCAAATCTTTCACAAAACGAAGCTGGAATGTTATGAAGAAAGAGTTCTTACACTTGATCTGTCAGGGATGATCACAAAAGACTGACAGAATGAGGAGTTTACACAACATTAAACAGAAAGTATTTGCCCAAGGATACTGCCCCAGCAATAGTCTGTTCTACCACAGACTGAAGTCACACTTATATTTAAACATTGTGAACAAAAATTATTGCTTCAAAGTATTTTTTTCCTTTTTCTTTTTTTTAACCTGGCCTCAATCTCTTTGTTGGTACATTTTATTGGTATATTATATATACACATCACAATTACACTTCACATTGAGAATTTGTACTAGTATATGACACAACTTAATTCTAATTTTCCCCTCCCCACCCACCTTACCTTATAATACACAAGCATTGTTTCCTTTTTTTACTTTAATTTTTTCTTTCATCATTATTTACCTCTAAACCCCATTACCCTTTGAATATTTACTATCTCACAATATCAGTAATGCATTCTAGAACACATTTATAACTTCAGTTGCTCATATCAGAGAAAATATATGACATTTGTACATCTGTGACCTATTTATTTCACTTATGATTATGTCCTGAAGGTACATCCATTTGAGTGTAAATGATTCCATTTTAGCATTCTTTATGGCAGAGTAATACTCCATTTTATTTTTAAAAACCACATCTTCTTTAACCAGTCTAGAGTTGATGGGCATTTGGGTTGTTTCCAATATTTAGCTATCACAAACTGAGCTGCTATAAACATGGGTGCACATACGTCATTGTGATAGGAATCTCTTTGAATAAGCTCATACTTTACTATGGGACATATGTGCCCTTTGGTCCAAAAAAAACTTGATTTTGGTTGAATTTTGACCTTTCTGGTTTTGTTCTTGGTGACTGGGTCGCCAAGTTAGGGAAGCTGAAAAGCACTCTGGGTTTGCCATTTAAAATTCTTCCAGGAGCATAGAACTCCCTCCATACACTTAGTTCACATTCTCTGTGCATATGTCCTACTCATATATTTGCTGATACTGCAAACTAAAACTGTTTCCCCAGACATTCAGTCTAGATGACGGTTCCTCCCAAAATTAATTTTGAAGAGCTTCAAATCACCCACGAATGAAGTGCTTCTTTTAAGCAAAATACAGCACCTAAAGTTAAAAAGTAAAGTAATTGCCTAGTATCTCCATTCCTGGAGCATTTTGATTCTATATCTACCATTCATATACAATCTTACTTTTATTAGAAGAAACCTATATCATTAACTGAATCTTGGCTTTTGATTGATAAACTGGAGTTTTTTCCACCAATTTTGCTCACCCATTAACTATGTTCTCATTTTCTGACAGTTTATATCTCTAAACTGCAGTTTTCTTGTAAATAAGTACGTCATTCTTCAAAAAGGTGTCCAGTTACATACTTAAAGCAAGTTACGCCTAAATTACGTACGTTAGAAATTATCAGTAGCTGCTGGTTGACAATAATACTGAGCATTGAATTACAGCACCCACTGCCTAATATTTTGGTCAATGATAGGTTCACATGATTAAAATTTCACATATATGATAGCTTCACATGATTAGAGTTGACGTGAAAAACTCTTCATGATATCGTCGTTGCACAAAACATTTCTCATATTTGTGGTATACAATTTTAATAACCACCTACCTGCCAATCATATAAAAGTACAGCATGAAGAGTTGTGCATAGTTCATGATATATGATAATGATAATAAACAGTTACATTGCTGTTTTGAATATTTACTATATTATAGTGTTAGCATTATTTTTAGTATAATTCTTTGACTTAATCAAAATATTTACTAGACAGTAGTGTTCTCTCATGCATTGCAGTGTCTTCTTATATATGTGTTTACCATATCCAGGACCACACCAAAAACCCCACATGAATTGATTGAGAGTACCAACGAGGTTTGTGTGAGTAATATGGTGACCAGAAAAACCTAACAGCACCTTTCTCAGAAAGTACCTCTGTCAGTAATATTGGATAACATCTTTTCAGCCCTAAAGATAAATGATAGAATGGAAATAGAAGAATTCCTATTTGAGAAGCACAAATTATAAATAAAGAACAAACTAAAAGATAGATAACAGGAAGTAGGAGGGTAGATTTTTCTTGAAGAGAAAGTAAATCCAGTAAACCAGGAATGGAGGGGAGGAAAAAGGATGAAAAATGAAATTAAGACGTGTTATGTGTATAAACTAACTCCATACAAGGAACACAACAATATGTGGGTCAAACGTACCAATAAAAATAAATTATAAATATAAAACAGCTATCATTATTTAGATTAAAAAGACAGAGAACTGATCTTTGAACTACATCGGAATAGGAGTAATGACAAATTTATGAAAAAGTATTCTTTGCTGTCACAATAGTTTTTAGATTTTGAAAGGAAAATAAGAGGCTACACAACTTAGAGAATTTGTATTAATTTAAACTGTTCAAAATATCTGGACATCTGTAATCAGACTTACAAAGTGGTAAAATAAGAATCACTGATTGTAAAGTTCACAAAGACAAAAACTTAATCATAATTTTGGACTTATGAAGCTCTTTTTTGCCTTGTATCTCCAAACTGTACTTATATTGATTTTATTTCTAGGCCACATCAATTGCCACCAATGGAGATAAAATACTGAAAGACCCCTGAAATTGTGTAAGACCTTGATAGAATTTTAGAAAGTCCATTATATTTCAGTAAGAGTTCTAACTGTTCTCTGGAAAACTACTTATTGCAATAGTTTGTAGCTAATGCATTCTTCAGATCCGTGTGGAGCCATAGTGTGCAGTAAAAAGTGGGCCATGTAGGAGTAAACGAAATGCCTTAAAACAATCTGCATGGGGACTTGAACTAAAGAGTTCTGTATGGAATTAAGATGAGAATGTTTTCCCAGCTTTCATGAACTGGTAGAGGGATCAAAGAAACATGTGGCTTTTTACTGAGCTGCCACTGATCACAGAGCATGTACTTGCTAAAAATTTTGGCCACTTCTGAAACTATATTCAAGGACTTGTGAAGAGATAGCTTTCTCTAAGGAATATACACATGCAGCCAGATAAATTAAACTGCATTCTTTTCTTAATTCACTAAAATTATCAAATGAATAGGGAATTGACTATTTGAAAAACTGAAATTAAATGTTAGTTCAGTTTGACAGCTGGTGTTTATTTTATGAAAATCTGTGACTGTCTACTTTTTTCTTAATCAAAATAAGGGAGGCTTTTTAAAATCTCTAACATGCATGGGTTTTTAAAATCTCTGCAGTGTAGATATTTTTCCACACAGCCTAGTCACTCTAGCTGCTAAACATTCTATCATCTGTACATAAAGCATTTCTAATATCATTGAACATCTTGTTTGTTTACCCCATTCTTGGAAGTCACCCTCAATTAGTCTTGAACATTATCATGATTTAAATGGTTCTTACTAAATGTGATCATGTCAATTTAAGCCTATGCAGTTCTTGCAGAATATAATCTCCCACAATAAATGTGCGAGATTTTTTCCCCTTTTACTTCTGATTTTATATTGTTTCCCCTCTATTGCATTTTTAAAAAAGTAATATCAGTAATTAAGTGCCTAAAAGCCAAGAATAAGAGTGGCCAGTTCAATGCAGATAGAGAGAATGTATAAATAAATACACGGTCCCTGGACAGCCACTGAGATGAAATGAGCAGACACAGGACCAGCTGTACCATCCATCCCGAGCAGCACAAAAGGCAATCACAGGACTCAATGTTCAAATAATGTAAGAAGAAAAATGCACTGGAAGTGCTTTTAAAAATTCAAACTTGAGGCTTTTCCTTTCTTTTGAGTTTCCCTCCACCTGGCACCAGTGCTTTGCAAATTTTTGTTTAGCCTTTCAGGAATGAGGAGGAATACCACTAAGTCAGTACCCGCGAGGCCTTAGTTCCACAGACCGGTGTTTACTACTTGTTCCTGTCACCTCTTCTAGCCCCAATTCTGACTCCAACTGGGGAGACCCAGCCAGTGTCCAGAGGTCCAGTCAATCTCGTCTTCCTGGGGCCACCTTTGGTAATCACTGCCAGTGAGCGAACCTCTACGGTTGCAGCATGAGCTCCACGTATATTCAATACTAAGATCAGGAGCAGGGACGATATCAGTCCTTGCCATTTTGCCAGCAAAATACAGCTATGCAGCCGAAAGCGTGCCTAGCCAGGGTACTCTGTTCTCACCAGAAAATAACTGATGGACGGGTGATGTAAAGAATTGAACTGTACATCATAAAAAGGTATATTGCGTTCCTACCCCTTAAAACTCATAAATATGACCTTTGAAAATAGAGTCTTAACCAATGAGGTAAGTGAAAGTCATTACAGAGGCCCCAAATGCAGGAGGACAGCTTCCCTTATAAAGGAGACAGAAAGACATATGAGGAAAGGGCCATGTGGTGATTAAAGCACAGTTTGAAGTGATACCAGCCAAGAAACACCAAGGAGTAGTGGCTGCAGAAGAAGCAGAGGCAAACCTGGAACAGATTTTCTCATACAAATGACCATCTCAAGTTAGATCTGGTCTATTTAGCCCCATCAACACCTTAACTTTGCATTTCCAGTTCTACAGAATTCGAAGAAAATGAATTTCTGTTACAAAAGATTATCAACTTTTGGCATTTTGTTATAAAAATAACCACTAGAAAGTTACACATGTAATATTTTTTCTTTCTCAATCATTCTTTATTGCAATTATACATGCCCACTTAGTTTGAATTTATGTTAAACTTTGAGTTTATCCTTAATGGAAAACTTGGAGCTTCAAGTACACTTATTATATGAACTTAATTATTTACAGTTATTTTAGGAGTCTTTGTAAATATTCTTATGTTCACAATGTAAAAGTGGCAGATACATGTATATAAGTACAACATATATACACTATATGTATATATATGTACATGTACATCTTAATTGTTTTGTTTCTATTACATTTCATTTTTATAATGCTGCAATTGGTAGAATGATTCATTTTACTATCAATGCCTGACTTTCTTGTAAATAGACAGATTTAACTCACAAATTATTCAAAAAGAAAAAGTGAAACATTTGTACATTATTAAGCTATGTAAGCCAAAAGGAACCTTGGAAGCAAGAACAAATTAAGAAAACAATTAAAATTAATTGAATGTTACTGGGGAAAATAATCACTTTTTAGAAAATATCTTTAACATATATTGCTTTGGATATGTTAATTTAATCTGCATGTTATCCTGTATCATGATCAAAGAGTTATGCTTAATTCTACAGATGAAATTAAAGCTCAGAGTGTTCAAATATTTGTGTTTTGTTTTGTTTTGTTTGTTTTTTTTGAGACAGGGTCTCGCTTTGTAGTTCAGGCTGGCCCTGAGCTCACTATGGAGCCCAGGCAAGCCGCCGCGAATTCAGCAATCCTCCTGTCTCTGCCTCCCGAGTGCTGGGATTACAGGCCTGAGCCACCACGCCCAGCACTGTGGAATGCGGTGTTGATTGTTGGTGGGCATGAGTCCACGCCCAGCATTATATATGGTTAGCAGGGATCAAACTCAGGACCTTGCGCTTGCGAGGCAGGCGCTGGAACCACTGAGCTAACCCTCCGGCCCAGAGTGTTCAAATATTAAGCCCAAGTTAAAACTCAAGTGTTCGGTAGATCTTTCTATTGCATTTGGAAGTGATACTATTAGAAAAGTAAATTCTAAGAAATTATATTTAAATATATTTAAATGTTGAAACTAAATGAATACAAAATGCCACCCTTGATCACAGAGCCTTCCGGGGCCCATTTTATCATTTTTTAAATTAAATTCTTTATTGGTACATTTTATACACACATCATAATTATACTCAATATTGAGAATTTATACCATACCAGCATATGACATGGTTTAATTCTCATTTTCTCATCATTCCCCTACCCACCCTGCAACCCCCACCCTATCATTTTTTGGGGGGGAATTGAAATTATTACAATTGTGTTGTGAGATTGGTCTTGATTTTTGTTCCCTCAAAACAGATCCTTAGATAAGTTTAATATATTTTGTTTATATCAGAACAGGAACTATTAATATGGCACTGGGGAAGTGACTGAAAGAAGAAAGGGGGTTAATAAAAAGTGTTCTTGTAAACCAACTACCACAGGGAAATAACTGGAGCTTATCCTGTGGAGAATGACAAAAACAGAGATCAGAATCCTTTTCATTTTAGGAGTGAGAAAGCTGGCATTGTTAAATACCAATTCCCACCCACTAATAGTGGAGGCTGTGGGAGGAGAGGGTTTTAATTTCTTAGCTCTTCAGTCCTGTCTCTTTGTGGGAAGTGAGGCCTTTCACATTTCTAGAAAATTCCTCAGCAACACCATGCTGATATACACAGCTGAACCCCTCAGAAGCAATCATGCTAAGGTTCTGGAGATATGTGTGAGGTGAGGACTGACAGCATCTGCTGCATCTGGAAATTTCATTTTCTTCCTGAAAACAACAAATCTGGAAGGCAACTAGAACCATGCTATTCAAAGTAATTGTCTGTATTTGGAATAAACAATACTGTTTTTCTCTGTGATGAATATATGTGTTTATATTAGCTGGCATTGGAGGTGGTGTACAAGTTTGAAGACTTATAAAGCTAAAAAAAAGTTTTAAAATATATAAATCCAGGATAATACTTTCACTTAATACATGAAATATCAGTAGTTAAGAGTAAAGTGATTTTTACAGAGTCCTCACACAGTAGGTAGGATTTATGGATATAAAACACAAGTTGTAGAAACAAGAGCTGAACCAGATATCTGAGGCCCATTCATATCTAAAAAGAAACTCTTCCAAGTTGAGGTTCACATTTCAATACGTTAATAAGTTCATTTATATTTCCTACTGTAATTTTTTTTTCACATTGAAGATTAACATACCTGAAACAGTGATAATAATACAAGATTATATGAGGCAGGAATATGTGGCCTGTTATTTGTGTTTTAATAAGTGTAATAATATAAGCATTATGATGAAGAATTGACTTTGGCTTAGTTGTATAAAAATGTGTGTACACTGTCCAGTAATTCTGTCACTCAAAATTCATCTCTGGAACTGGATTGCAATTTCTGAAAAACAGAATAGATAAGTAAACTCATTGCTTCAGAGTCACACTTTATTTTTCTGTGAAATTGTGTTGTACGGATTGATCATCCATTTTCTACTGGCTTATCTATGAATTACTTGCTTTGGTTATGGCTAAAAATTCAATCCATTCTCAAAAGATTATAATGCATTCCTGACAATATTAGAATGAACAAACCTTTGAATAATAGCTACTTGATTAGATTAAATTTACAATTTCCTTAAGAGACCATTTTAGAGATGATAATGTACATTAATTTTCGGGGCACTCGTGTTTTAAATGTGTTATTGTGTACCAACAGACCACCATAGACTAAATTCACCACAACTACAGGAAAGAGGTGGCTCAGAAGGAACTTAACAGAATATTAGAAAGCTTCAACAAGCTTGAAATACTCGTAGAAGGGCTTTATGAGTGAGGAGGATTTCAGGTCAGGTTGTGCCTCAAAATTATTCAAATTGATGTATTATTGAGGTTAAAATTCTATTACTAGTGAAAGATTTTGGGTTTGCCTAGGTATTTGCTGCTGTTGTAAACAATTTTACCAATTTTATTGGTATTAACCAATATGCATAAGAGAGTTCTAAAAAAAAAACTTTGATTGCTTTGTGGATGGTGCATCCTAGTCAATAGTTAAAGTCAGATCATATAAACTTAGTGAAATCAGACCAGAGACAACCTTAACAAGAACCCAAAAATGGTCAGAAACAATGAAAAGAGTTTGAGAGTATAGATACATTTTATAAGATGTTTCAGTGAAATGTCCTGGAAGTATTACATGAACTACTATTGCATTATAATGTGAAATGTGAAAAAATAAAATCAAAGAAACACATAAGACTATGGGATAAGTGGCAATTATTAAACACCAAGATAAGGACAGCAATGAAAGAGATGATGAGGAAAGAATAATGTGAAAGGCATGCATATTAATGGACAAATTATTAAGATTTCATCCTTGGCTACATTTAGACACCAAAGAAGGTAGAGTGAACCCAATATTTTAAGACATAGTGGGTAGAAGATATCACTTTTCCTGAAGGAAAAAAATATAAAGAAAAATAAGGAATGGAAAACAATATTGTTTTAAGATAATTTTGAATTAGTAGTAGGATAATTTAGAAAATAGATATATATCAGTTTCTAGTCAAGCTTTCAAAAGATGTGCATGATCAAACTTCAAATATATGAAAGTAAAGTCCATAAATGAAAGTATAGATAGTTCTATTACATCTTACTTCTTGGAACAGGTGTCAAAATAAAGTGATTCCACAACCTTGCTGAACTGAAACTGGGGCAGAGACAACACAGGACAATACTCCTTAAATGACGCGATGAGTCACAAAAGTCAAAACACCTAAAAGTACTGTTATAAAAACAGGAAAAAGTCAATTCTATATCAGTCAACAAATGAAGGTGAGCTGAAAGTTTAAGGAGAAATTTATAGCTAGCTGATCCTTGAAAAGAAAGATTTGTGTTATTGTTTTGTTTATTTTCTGTAAGAGCCTTCGGTTTATGTCTTATACTCTGAGTGATTGAAGATAATGATACACAGTGAAAACTATCGCAGTTCTCTTATTATTTGATTATACAGTATTACATTTTTCTTAAAATTAAAAATTAAAAATAAAACAAAAAGTAAAGCAAAAACAGTCAAACAAGTGAATGTAGAGCTATCTATGTTCACTGGAAGTGTATGACCAGAATGAGGAAATGGATCTGTAAAACATGTTGACAGAGATTTTCAGTGTAGAAGAAATACAAATAAATAATCTAGTGCTTCCTTTCAAGGGTATTTTTTTATTATTGTAACATTTCTCCATGTACTTTACCATCATTGCTCACTAATATTTGAGATTATTGTCAACATTGCTAGTATAATTATCTTTTTAAAGTTGATTTTATTGGTACATTTTATACATAATTTATGATCACATTCAACTTTGAGAGTTTGTACAAGTACGTGACACATCCTGACTCTCATTTTTCCTTTTGCCTCTGCCCTTCCTACAGCCCCTCACCCTCTAGATATAAGAGCCTTGTTTCCTTTTTTAACCATCAAATTTTTTATTTCTCTTCTTTATTTTTCCCTACCCCCTTTCCCTTTGAAAATTTCCTTCCTGTTTCTCAATACCTACCATATGTTTTGGAATTCATTTGCACCTTCAGTTTTTCATACTAGAGAAATGACCAAGATCATTCATTATCAGTCTGAAGTGATCATCATCATTCCTCTGTTCATTTGTAACAGACCTGGCACTAAATTACCATAAACTACAGTGCCGTAGAATAAAGCAAAGTCCAACCAAAAGGATATTTTATGTTTCAACAGTATTTTTTCCTCATCACCCACTGTAATTTTTCCTCCCAATCTGGAAAATATGCCTCCCTTCAAGAAGAGCAAAACAACTCTGTCTTTCACATTATAGCATTGTCAGCCTGTATAGCAATTTGCAGCAATTACACTACAGGTGAATGTCATGTGTAGATATGAAAGACTGGTCCAGGAATCCAAAATCTGCATTAAACTCAGCTCAGTCAAGTTGCATAAACTTTGTCAAACTATTTCATTTTTCAGAGAGTCAGAAGTTGGGCCTGACCATTCATAAGCTGTCTCTAACCTTAGGTTTAACTTAATTGAATTAGCTAATTAATTTAGTAAACTCAATTAGCTTACCACAGTCAGAATAATATACCTGTTGTATGATTGGAATAATATTGGAAAATAAGAACCTGCTACCAGAGTCCAAGATACTATATGATGTGCTTTGTGTCTTGCTTTATTCTCATTATATTATATTTTATATGCTATTTACTGGTGTTCTTGCATGAAAAATAAACAAATTTGAGTGTAGAGATGTTAGGTGACTTGTCACAAGTCACACAGCTGGTAGAGCCAAAGTTCTTATTTAAACCTTCTTGGCCAAGAACCAGCTCATTAAACACAGCATGACTGGGCAAAGGAGGGAATGAATCAAATGGAATTTGTTTTTCTAATCCAGGTAACTCTCCATAAAGAAAGAAGGAAATACTTTTTTTTTTGAAAGCTACTGAAGTATAATGTGATTTGTACCACAGCCAATTCTCTAGAGAGATTAAAGACAGAAAGAAATTTCACCTTCATCCACCCAATAGAATGCATTTCACATGTTCTCGGGATCAGAAATAACTAGTCCTCAGCAGGATGTGACAGAACTATTGACCACACACAGCTCATACTAAGTTAATTCATTGCCATATTACCTTATTGGCTTTGCATAAGGGCTAAATATATTTTTCATATTTTTCTTATGGGAGATAGTTTTGAATTGGGATTCTCAGCAAGATATACTCCTGTCTTCACACAGACACTGGGATGTAAGGGTACTGTCTTCGTTGGTGGTTAGACTTCAAGTGGACACACCCACTACTCTATCACAAAGGATAAAGTTGAGTTATTTGTAGGAAAATGGATGCATCTCCAAATCACAATGTTAGGTGAAATAAATCAAACATATATGTTTAAATATTGAATGATTTTTGTATGAGAAACCCAAAATGTAAATAACCCAAAGGGCAAAATAAAGAATGGAAAATAAGAAATAGAAAGGTCTATTTATTGTGACAGGTACATTTTATATACACATCATGATCACACTCAACATTGAGAATTTATACCAGTATATAACACAACTTAATTATTATTTTTCTCATTCCCCTATACACCCTACAACCCTCCACCCTTATATACATGAGTTTGTTTCCCCTTTTTTCCCTATCACAATTTTGCTCTCCCCTTGTTACTTAACACTACCCCCATTTACCTTATATTTTTTATTTTACAACATCTACCATACATTCTATGGCTTATTTACATTTTCAATTTCTCATGTCATTTATGAGAGGTACATCCACTTGAGTATGAATGACTCAAACTTATCATTCTTTAGGGCAGAGTAATGTTCCATTTTATTAAAAAAGAAAGAAACACATCCTCTTTATCCAGGCTAGAGTTGATGGGCACTTGGTTTGTTTCCAAGATTTAGCTATCATAAACTGAGCTGCTATGAACATGGGTGCACACAGGACTTTACAATATGAATCTTTTCATTCCTTTGGGTATATTCCTATCAGGGGAATAGCAGAGTCAAATGGGGCCTCTAATCCTAGTTTTCTGAGAAATCTCCACAGTAATCTCCACAATGGTTGCACAAGTCTACAATCCCACCAACAGTGGAGAAGGGTTCCTTTCTCCCCGCAGCCTCGCCAACATTTGTTACTGGCTAATTTTGAGGTAGCAGCCATTCTTTGTAGAGTGAGGTGAAAAACAAAATGCTCATCATCACTGGTCACTTGAGAGATGTAGATGAGAACAACTCAGATTTCAACTCACTCCTCAAAGACAGATCTTTTGTAAATGAGAAGGAATCTAGAAATGGAGCGAGAGAGGAAGAGAAAAGAATGAATGAAAAAATAAAAGCAATTAAAACATGTTCTATGGGTGTTCCAAATCACCTCAGGGAATATAATCACTATGTACTATAAACATATACTAATAAAAAACAATAATCTGCAGAAATTAAACCTGGATGCTCCCAGATCCTTGCTAAGGATATTTCTGGATCTCAGAGATAGCAAAAAGACTAATTTGGCTTATAAATTTTAGAGAAAAGTCTTACAAGTAACTAAAGTAAATGTTCTAAGAAAGTAGAGGCTGGGATAGTAGCATGTGTTATAAAAGGAATCATCTTCCTTATTCTCAAAGGAAAGAATAAAAACTTATTATCCTTGTACAACGGTTGCTTCAAGAAATTGATGAATATTTGTTTTTAAAAAAGTTTTACAGTAAAAGACACATTGCCATTAATAATTCTCAGAATATTCAGACTAATCCTTCTTCAAAAATGATTATCCCATCACTATTGGCAATGTATCTTTCACTGTAATGATTTTCATTGTTGTTGTTTTTGTTTTCTTTTGTTTTTTTTTAATTGAATTCTTTATTGGTACAATTTATATACATCTCAAAATCACATATAACATTGGGAAATTTGTACCAGTATATACCACAAGTTAATTCTCATTTTTGTTTTCTTTTGTTTTTTGAGACAGGGTCTCACTTTGTAGTTCGAGCTGACTCTGAGCTCACTATGTAGCCCAGGCAAACTTTGAACTCAGCAATCCTCCTGTCTCTGCCTCCCGAGTGCTGGGATTACAGGCATGAGCCACCACGCCCGGCTCTCTGTAATGATTTTTTTTTTTTTCTTTTTGAGACAGGGTCTCGCTTTGTAGTTCAGGCTGGCTCTGAGCTCACTATGTAGTCCAGGCAAACCTCGAACTCAGCAATCCTCCTGCCTCTGCCTCCCGAGTGCTGGGATTACATGCGTGAGCCACTATGCCCGGCACTGTGGTATGTGGTATTGATTGCTGGTGGGTGTGAGTCTTCACGCCCAGCATTGTATGTGGTTTCTGGGGATCAAACTCAGGACCTTGCGCTTGGGAGGCAGGTGCCGGAACCACTGAGCTAACCCTCTGGCCCATCACTGTAATGATTTTTAAACAGAAACATTCACCACAGACCACAAGTTGTATCTGTCCCTGTACTATCTAGTCAATACTAGAAATTAAGAAGACTCATAAGAATCTGGTACTTGTTTTATCTTTCTGTGATCTTAGTGATGGATATTGAAGAGAAGGACGTTACCGAGGATACTCTTAACTTTGCATTTATAAGTTATGCATGTTTCAATGTACTAGTGTGCATGACTGTATTGTATTTACCTAACATCTTCCTGGATATCTATTTATAAGGCACTGTTTTCACTATTGTTCAAAAGTAGACTCAGAGAAGAAAGCACATCGCCAAGAACTGCAGCTGAGAGTTGAGTTCCGGGGCAGCTTTTTCATTCCCAGTGAGCTGCCTGGTGTGCTCTGGCCTCTCAGGAAACTGTTCAGTCACATCTCACTATGATCAGCTTCTGTCCTGGCATCCAGACAGGGATTTCCCTGGAATGAAATGTAGATCTTTTTCTCTGTCTCTTTGCTGTCGCCCTTTCTGATTTTTCTTGGTTCAATTCTAACACAGAATTCCATCCTAACACAGAGGCACACTAACATCATATTATTCCGTGCTGGTTCTACATACCATCAGTGTCTGTTTACCACATCACACGTCAGATTGTGTTTTTTGCATTTTCTCTTCCTCTTCTTTGACTCTAACTCCAAACTTCCCATTCAATGTAAATACATCTGTGTGCTGCAGCCCTCATTCTGATGTGCTAACTGGATGATATGACTATGCTTGAGGAGAGAACTGTTGGCTTGATGAGTAAGGTTACTTGTAAATGAGCACCTTATATTATTCCCTGAAACTTTCATGAATCTGGATGAGTTATCTCATCTGCTAAAAGGGATTAGGGTAAATATGAACATTTTTCCTTCTTTGAGGATCTTTTGTTACTTAGAAATGTTCTGGTGTTTTAAACAAAGTGGAAATACTCTGGCTTTCTTAACACAAATAGATCTTAGTCATCCTTTAAACATTTTAGCTCTGCCATATGTACAGAATGGAGGTAAGATATAACAGTGGAATTATATGTGTGAAGAAATAAAATCTCAATCACATATACATAGAGATCTGTGAAATTTAACCAGCCATCTGTTTCAAGCTACCCAAGAGACTCTACGATTTTTGCATTCCTTAGATTTTGACTTATGCTTACTGAATCATGAATTATATTTATGCAGAAGTACCTAAGATTTTCCCTAATGCTTATACCAGTAAATCTGTAGTCACAGAGGGAGAATAGAGATTTATGCATGCCTAGATGCTCTACTATTAAGATATATATGATGTCTTAATCCCAATACTTTACTCCTCCAGTATCTAGTCTTTAAATTTTTTACATATCAGTAACATGATTTATAATAATTTAAATTCTAAGCAATAAGTGTTTAATGGACAGAGTAGCCATTACTGAAAGCATGATCAGGAGAGCACTAAGGGAATATGACAGCTGTGACCATTCAAAGTGCCCAGAGCCACCGATTACTTATTTCTATGATTTGTGATTTGTCTTAGTAAATATGAGAACTGTAAAGGAAGGAGGTGAAGAGGAAGTTAAAAGAAAGCCAAACCCAGTGTTAGGGACAGGAAGGACAGATGAAAATGGATGCACCTTGAGAGTGTAGCATGAAGGAAAACAAAGCAGGCCAAACAAGCATAAATTTCACATGGCTTCTATTGTGCACAAAACACAAAATATAAATAAAGAGCAAAATAAAAGCTAGATAATGAGATGTAGGGAGAAAGATCTTTTGGCAAAGAGAAAGAAGACCCAAAGATATGGGGAGGGACAGAGGGGGGTTGCAAAAGGAACTAAAATGTGTATGTACATGCACCCACTCCCTATGATGAATGTAATCGTTCCATACTTCAATCATGTATTAATAAAAATTAAAACTTAAAAAGGAAAAGGATACAATTTCACAAGCTCTTTCTTCACTTTACCTGCACTCAGTTACCAGCATTACACCCCTGAGCAGACGCTTTGGTCCTCCTCTATTCCAGCTCCAAACCCTGTGGGTCTGTGAACGGCCACAGCTTCTGGAGCGAAGTTCCTCATCACCGTGGGATGAGAACCTTGAAATCTTTCCCTTCTCTCTATACTCTGGTGCTTACATTATTGTCATTTCATCACAGTAACTTCTTCAGTTTAAAAGCTTGTGAAGCAGCACCTCCACAGATACTATCTTGGCACCAACACATAGCAAGTCTTTAATGAATGCGGTGGATAGATGAATGAAGAAATCAATGAATCAATGAATTTCACCACTTTTATTAACTCTAACAGGTTCATAATTCAAGCTAAGTTGCTAAATTACATAGACTTTAAGGAAATAACTGTGACCTTTATAGTATTAAGTGGCAGAAGAGCTAGCATTTTTCTTAATAATCTAAAGAGACAAAATATCCAACAATCTTGTTTATAAGTTTTCCACAAAAATAATAGTGCTGACTTTTTATTAAGTACATGACATGTCTAACACATTAAGTATATACTTATATACATATACCTCAGTGTTCATATACACCTGAAACCTATGCACACACACGTGCATGCACACGTGCACACACACACACATGCACACAATGTCACACCATTCAGAGGTAGATTCATAGTCCACATTTCATGGCTGGTGAAATTGAGTCTCTGAGACCTAGCAAAGGTGCTCCTGCACTTCTAAGAACCTGATAAAATTAGTAAGATCACAGGCCATTACAAAGAACAGAGCTGTGCTTTTCTAAGGCCACATTTATTTGTTTACTTAACAACTTTTAAGTCAGGCCCTAAATCAAGAGTCTGAAAGAAATGAAAGCTAAAATAAAAAAGCCATATCCTACATTAAATTATCTCAACATATAAATGTTTTCCTTAAAGAGATAAATGATTGTTGAACACTGGTGTTGTGCACCAGACTGAATTTCACTAATTTGGCCTAGCTATCTTCTATTATGATATTATAATAGAAATAAATCTCCATTGAATTATCTCAAGAACTCATAAAAAATAGACACGTATCTTTTTTTCAGCAGCATCGCCATTCATTTAATGAAATTGGTTACCAATTCCTAGTTTCATCTTTCATGCATTTTTAACACAATGTAATTTCTTGAACTAAGATTCAAACAATCTTTCTGCATTTGAAATTATATTCTTCATGGTTTTTGCAGGTAAATGATAAAGTTCCTAGGCCAAGTTTCTTGTTACTGAAAGGACTCGTGATAATAAAGCAGATACTTTTTTCTCTGTTAAGACATAAATACTGTGCTCTAAAACAATTAAAAAATAAAGATCAATACTAGAGATATTCTATTTTAAAATTCTATCTCAAAAGACATTGATGTTTCTATTATAAGAAATCATGCAGACCAGATACCATGTTTGCTTATTTCAAAAGTAAAAGACAAAATAAATTTGTAGTTTGTATGTTGTATTAGTATATTTGGTAAGTAGAGTACACCCTTCCTTAAATATTTATATTTCAGAATTAATTGTAAAAGTTAATTTTTAAAAACATAGGTCATTTGATTCAGAAACTTATCCATCTGCAGCCTGAAAAGAAAATATTGTTATAATTATGGGATGCTTTTAAACCAGTAAGTAGCCTTTCTCATTATATTTTTGCTATATTTTGTTAGATTAAATACACATTGCCCAAAAATAGAATTTAAGTGCATTTTACATGCTTGCATGTTGTTTGTCTTGACTGCAGTCTTGAAAAAGTGGGGGACCATTAGTTTTATTACACATACAATCTGTAGTCCTTTTACATTAATGATCATAGTATATGAGTATGTATACGTTGTTAAATTATATGAAAATGTCAATATTTGGTTGTGTGAGCCATGAAAATAGAAGTCTCACATAGCATAAACTAATATTTGTGTTTTGAATGTGAATCTGTGATCTGCTTCATATATTTGATCCCAACCCACAAGTACCTGCTTAGCTTCTAGGGACAGGTTTGAGCAGCTTTGTCTCTGAAATAAAGCTTTCTGGAGCCTTTCACACAAAGCAGTGTTGGGGTCCTTTATTTTGGAGGAACTGTTCAAATATCCTTGATGAAAACTCTTGAGCTGTTCTCCAGCTCTGATGTATTTTAGTTTAAGATACCAAAATATTTTTGCATCTTATGATATTAATCAGGTTTTCCTAAAGAGATAATCTTAAAAGAATGAGTTGAATGTTACCTTAATCTTGAACTCACACTATCATTTTATACATTTCTTACTTGTATCTTCAATCACTAAAACTCAAAATTATGATTCATCATTAATATCAATTAAAAAGTTATATTAACAATGTTTTCTCACATACATAGCATGTTACTAAATGGAATATGTCTGCCTGGAGTGGCAAGTGCTGAAAAAAAATCTCATTTCATCTCTAATTGCCTTATATTAAAAAGCTCTCAATTTCACTGCTATGTCCAAAAGAACCACCTTGAGCTCACAGTCTGATACCTGCTCTGGCTGTCATCCAATCTCTTTGTGTCTAATAAGCATATTCCTGAGTTTATCCTTTCGTATCTCTAGTTCTCAACTCTATTGTGCTTGACCCTTGAGTCATTAAAGTACTGAAGCTCAAGTTCTCCTTATTGGTATATCACTCAACAAAGCACTGTATATATTTCTATTATAATGAACTATTTTGGTGAGTTGGCACAGTGAGGGTAAGGATTTCTTCACCCATTTCCTTTCCAAGTGGATATTAATATGTAAAAGAAGCTTACAGGGAGCTTGAATGTGGCAGATACAAATTATTGATATTTATCCAGTGGTAAGGGGACATCCCAAATTAAACTGATTTATTCAGTTTAAAAAATACTTAGTTTAAATAGCATGTACAGAAGAGTGGCTACATCATAAGAATCATTTCAATGAACTGTCATATAGTAACCAGCTCCCAGGAAAAGTGAGGATATCAATAGCTCTTAAAAAGTTGAACTTCCTCCTCCACAAAAGAATTAGTTATGTCTAACACTACACACTGAGTGTTCTGATTTTCAGCTTTACATATGTTGAATCTCTCTGTCCATGTTATTTGATTATATCTCTTATCAACATTGCGGCTATAAGGGTCATCATGTTTCAGGTGCACACGTTACACACCTCTATTCTCCCCCTCACACACCCAAGTATATCTGGGAAAATACCACAGTTTCACCATTCTGCTACTAATGGAATTTGGGCCTTTTCTAGGTTCTTGGCTATTGTATATTATAAATACTACAAGAATCATTGTGTAATTTCTTTTGATGCACAAGCTTATGCATTTCTGAACTTACTAAATTATAGGATATACACGTACCAGTTTAGCAGGTAACATTTGCCAATACTTGTTTTAAACAGTTGCAGCAATGGACATTCACACCAACAATGCTTGATAATTCCATGTGCTTCGGCCCATCGTCAGCATGTGTCACTGACAATCTGATTCCACTCAATGATCTGCACAGGTGTATGATAGCGTGTAATTTTCACTTGGTTCTCTATTTCTTGATTACCAGTAAGTTTTAATAACTTTTCTGCAGTTCTATTGGTCATTATACAAACCATAAATTTTTATATCTATAAATGTAATGCTTTTAAATGAGATATTCACCCAAATTATTTTAAATATTCTAATATCCAAAATCTACAAAGTATTAAAAAGGACAATATAAAATGTTGTATCTATACACATGGAAAACTACTACCTGGCAGCAGTAATTTTTCACTACCATCTACCATAGATTAAGAACTATACAGGTTATTACCTTATTTATTTCCTATGGGACCTTTCTAAAACAAGTATCACTATGTTTTATCTCGATTCTATAAGTGAAGAATCAAAGTCAAAATTGGTAACATACTTGTTTACAGACACACAATAAATAAGTTAGCATGCCCACACTGTGAGCCCTCTCCAGATTCTATTAAAATATGAAGAAGTATCATTTATGAATAATCTTAATAATCATTGATATTTTTCCTGATTTGGCAAATATACAAAGCTCAGTTAATTTTGGTTTTAAATAAATAACATTTTAATTATAATTGAGATATAAATAGTACATAAAATATACTTATTTTAATATAATTTTAGTAAGTGAAATTTGAAAATTTGCATCCATATTAACATTTCCTTAAATATAAAAACTTTCTCCTAGGCTACTGAAGCAAAACTCAACCCAAGTTGATTTTAGTCAAACATTATGAAACAAACGTGTTATAAGAATATTTAAGTCTAAGACTAAGTAGTTCTTTCTACATTAGCATAATGAAAATATTGAACCTTTGAAAAGTGTTAAAATGAGGAAAATGTTAATGATTTTAAGATGTACATAGTTTGTGCTATAAACAATATTCCTGGTTGCTGAATGCAAACTTTATTATGTACAGTATACAATGTGGGTGAGCTAATGTTTCCAGAGAATTTTTAGTATCTAAATTGCCTTGTTTTCCTGTATTTAAATCTGCAAACTCAACATTCTGTTAGTATACCTTCTGGCATTTAATTAGCTTTTGTCTCATGTTTTTAAACTCAAATGTTCTTTAATGTGAAACATTTTATTTCCATCTTCCATCTCATTCTTTGTTCCTAGTACTTATAATAGTAATATACTGTAATAGGACACTTTCCTTTTCCTGATAGCTTTGGCAAGACATTCTTAGAACATCTATAAGCATTTTTATGAATGCACTTTTATTCTTCTAGGCAGGAGAGCTTTGTTTTAGTGTTATTGAACATGAAGACATAGTAACCACCCTCCAGCAAATGGAAGATCTAGATACCAGAATCCATTCATTCTACAGATATGATGGCCTTAAAATAGTATAACAAAGGTCTCTCCATATGACAGGCATATACCTAGCCTCATAATTAGGGCTGCCTGTTCAGCAAATAAATATACAAACTACCACCATTTGATTTTAGGTAAATAACATTTTAAATTCTAAATAAATTTCAAACAGTACACAGAATATACTTATTTTAATTTTTAAATTCAAATATGGCTAGCTACTCTTTGAGCATTTTATCTGTAACTGTACTCTCCAAAAGAGATAATGATAATTAGATATGCTCACTCATACCTATAGTGCCAGCATTCAGGAAGGTTAAAGTAGGAAGACTGCAAGTTCAAGTGCAGCTTGGACAATTAATGACTTAGTGAAACCCTGTCTCAAAATAAAATATATTAAAAAAGGTTGGTGATGTAGTTCAGTGCTAAGGCTCTGAGTTCAGTCCAGAGAGAGGGAGAAAGAGACAGAGATAGAGACAGATTCAGAGATAAAGAGCCTGAGAGAGTGAATGAGAGAGAGAGAGAGAGAGAGAGAGAGAGAGAGAGAGAGAGAGAGAGAGAGAGTCAGGGCAAGGGAGGAGAAGGGAGACAGGGAAAAGGAACAAAGGGAAGGAAAAGAAAGAGGTCACTGATATGAAATCTAGTACTGGTACGAGTCTTCGAGAATGTTTTCTGTATTATAGACAGAACAATAAATAAATATCACCAGCCCCAAACCAGAAACATTTTAAAGAAACTTCCTTATGGATAACTGGAGTAAGTATTGTTTAAGTAGAGAATCTGAACAATAAGAAGATAATAAAGCCTGGGACTTGGGAGCATTCAGAAACATAAGCTCTATGCAACATTCAAACATGTTTCCAAAATACTAAACTACTGCACAAGATTATTAGGAAAAAGAAAATTGTTTGTATGATACAGATTTACTTTGGACAGTAAGTATTTATAGCATACACATATCCCAAACCATTCTCCACAGAACATCAATGTTTAATAAGATATTAGTAGATATTCCTTGAAAAATGAAAGTCAAAAAAGTATGTGACCTTTGGTTAATTTTCCTTCCTGTAGCATTGCCAGTGGGAGGCTGGCATTTTGGTAATGTGTCACATATGCATTCACTCACCTTCTGGCTCAGGTAGCAACAAGGAAGTAGTTCAACCAATATGTGCCTGTAGCTTTTCCTCTGTCAAGTGCATGTAATGGTAGTAGTTACTCATAAGCTAAAATGTTAAATTAAAAAAAAAAAAGCATGGAAGACTTTGGAGTTGGCAAATATATCTTAGGTGTGACCCAGAAAAACTAAACAGGAGGAAAATATATTGATAAGTTGAATTTCATTGGAATTTTAAAAGCCTGTCCTTCAAGAGGTACATCTAAGGAAATGAATATGCTTTGCACAGACTGTAAGAAAATATTTGCTATACTTATATAGAACTAAAGACTTTTAGCCTGAATGAATGAGCTCCTTTACCTCAATAGTAAAAAGGCAAACAACTTGAGCATAATAAAAAACAATGCAGAAAATATGTAAAGAAAAACTGTGTAAGATACACAAATGGACAATAAAATGAAAAAAATTACTGAAAACTGTTACTTCATCATGAAATAGAAACTTAAAACCATAGTGAGATACTACTACATATATTCTAAAATCACCAATATTGAAAACTTAAAATATTCATTTTGTTGACCATGATATGAAGCAAATCATAGACTTAGATTAGAGTTTAAAATGCCATAGCCTTATTTTACAGAGGACTTTGGCAGGTTTTCTAAAAGATATTAATGATACATGTATTTATGATCCAGATGAGGTAGTTCTATAAATTTACCATGAAGAATAAAAGCATAGTTTCATAAAGAAAACTGAAAATATACACAATAGTATTGACAAAACCTTTACTAACAGAATCCCTGAACTGGAAACAATGCAAATATCCATCAACAGGAGAAAAGGTTGAAAAGTAATATATGCATGTAAAGCAATACTACTAAACATTGTAAAATAACGGACTGCTGATAGACACAGAAATGCTTTCTGGATAACTCTTAATGAGACATTTATGCAAAGCACAAATTTATTTACATGAAGTTGTAGAACAGCCAGGAACTAAACTATGATAAAGGAAAACTATAGTTATTGTCATTATGTTGGACATAATTAAGACTAGAAAACAGCACATAGAAGCTTTCCAGAGAAAAGAAAATAATCTATATTTTGAGAAATAAAATATGTGAGTTATATACAAATTGTTATGGCCTGAATTATGTCCCCACAAAACTCTCATGTTGAAGCTATAATCTGAATCTAATAGAGCTGGAGAAGGGAATTCAAAGGTAAGTTTAATTAGAAGGCAAGAATGTGCCTTTAACCTATTAAGACTGCTATCCCTTATCAGAAAATGGAAAAACCACTCTTGTTCCTTGGTATCCAGAACTTATATCATCAAAATGGCCATACTGCAAACCTACTATATAGACTCAATGTGATCTCTATTGAAATCCTAATAGCATACTTTATAGAGCTGCAGAAAATAATCCAAAAATTCATCTGGAACCACAAGAGACTTAGAGTAGCAAAAACAGTTCTAGACCTCAAGGACATGATAGGGAGTATCACAATCCCCAACTTGAAGCTACACTGCAAATCACTGTGATAAAATCAGCATGGTACTGGCAAAGAAACAGACTCAAGGACCAGTAGAACAGACTAGATGATCCATAAACAACTCCGACATACTAAGCCACCTCATCTTTGAGAAAGGAGCCAAAATCCCTCAATGGAGGAAAGATGGCCTCTTTAACAAATGGTGTTGGAAGAGCTGGGTTTCAACCTACCAAAGATTAAACCTTGATCTATCTCTTTCTCCATGCACCAAACTAAAATCAAAATAGATTAGAGACCTAAGTATTAAAACAGAAACACTAAAGATAGGCTAGGTAGAACTCTTGGAGACACTGGCTTAGGGCAAGACCTTATGAACAAAACCTCAGCAACATGGGAACTAGCAGAAAGAATCAACAACTGGGATCTCATCTCACTTAAAAACTTCTGCACAACAAGAGAGACCACCAGCAGAGCGAAAAGTTAAACTACAAGTTGGAAAAAAATTTTACCACCTGTTTCTCAGACAAAGGACTATTATGTAGGGTCTATAAAGAACTTTAAAAAAGCATCCCCCTCAAATTTAAAAACTCAGTTCAAAAATGGGCATCTGAAGTGAACAGACATTTTTCAGGCAAAGTAAGGTTGACTAAGAATCATATGAAGAAATGTTCAACATCACTGATCATTTGAGAGATGTAGATGAAAAAAACACTGAGATTCCATCTCACTCCACGAAGAATAGCTTGCTAGCTCTAAATTAACCAGCAACAAATGCTGGCGAGACGGAGGGGAGAAAGGAGACTTTCTCCACTGTTGGTGCATCCACTGTGGAGATCACTGTGGAAATTCCTTAAAAAACTAGGATTAGAAGTGCCGGACGTGGTGGCTCACGCCTGTAATCCCAGCACTCGGGAGGCAGAGACAGGAGGATTGCTGAGTTCGCGGTGGCTTGCCTGGGCACCATAGTGAGCTCAGGGCCAGCCTGAACTACAAAAGTGAGACCCTGTCTCCAAAAAAAAAGCAAAAAAAAAAAACTAGGATTAGAGGTCCCATTGATCTGTTTTTGTTAGTGTGTGTTGGGGGATGTTTAATGTAGGGTTGCTATGTACTTCACGCTGGCTTTGAACTGGCAGTGATCCTTTCTCTTCAGCCGCCCAAGTGCTGGGATTACAGACATACGTCACCAGACTGGATTTGAGATATTTTAACTTGAACATTTGAAAGTGTTAAATATAATTAATTAAAAGTAGTTACAAATTAATTAAAAGTAGTTACAAACTTTAAAGATTTTTACCCAAATTTAACCATATTGAATTTTAATAATTATGTCATAAAGTCCCAATTTCTTTAAAAATTTCTAAAATGGTCTCATGATCTCTAATCAATTCACTATTACAAATGGATTTTACTTCAATATGAATCAGCCTTTGTTATTCTGTCCTGATATAAAGTGTCAGAAGACTTCTGCGCTCAATAGTAACCAATAAATATTTATTTTCCAAACTTCAATTAATGTTCAACTTGAATCCCCTCTTTAACATTTCTATCTGCTAGTTAACAAAGTTTCCTGTTCAGCGGGATGAGTTATGAAATTGACATTCAGTTCAATAAGTCTATTACACTCTTAGGGGATAATTTTGCCATACTCTGAAATATTATGTTTAAAAGAACAAGAATTTGTGACAGGCAACATTTGCAGAAGGTTAAAAGTTTGATAGCAATCATCACGAATTAAAAGTACATTCACCCACCCCAGACATGTAGAATTCATTTACAATGTCCTCTCATTGATATTTTTATTGGTACATTTTATATACATGTTATAATCATACTCTACATTGAAAATATGTATGAGTAGTTTGGAATCAGAGTTAATTTTTGGCCTTTATATTCACACTGTTTTTTCTCCTTCACAATTATTAGAAGGAAAAATATTTTTAATTTGTTTTATTTTTTATCCATTAAGGAATGTTATACTCTTGCCTACATTGACTAACTTTGAATGGTTTCATATTTTTTTAAATGCATCTGTAGTTTTGGGACCATGTTGACAAAGAAAACTTTGTAAAGCTTAATATACTATGAAGCAAAAGATTTTAAATCTTTGCAGAAAAAAATGTTCAGATGTTTGTTTATTTTCATGATTGTCAAGTTTGTCAGTGTTTCAAAGTGGGTGACATACAGAACTTTGTATGCAGTGAAATTTTTAATGGAAATGATTGCATATATAGAATCAAAGTTTACTACATGTCTACAACACGTTTTCTACATGTTTAGTAAACTTGAAATAAATTTTTAAAGTCTTATGGAAACAAAAGTGTCAAAATATTTCATGTGGAAACAATATAAGCACCTATAAGGTGATTAATATGTTCCTTGCTTTCTTATAAAACCTTACCTTTCCTCACAATAATTTCACAGGATGAGTACTATTACTATCTCTATCTTACCAGTATGAAGATTTGAGCAACTAGGTACAAAAACAATGCCCAAGTTCATACAATTAATGAGTGAAAGAGTCAGCTGTGAATCTTGGCACCCTGGTATCAAACTCTATGCCCCTGTTACTGTTAGTTCTCCAACTGGCCTCATTTCTATCTGCTAGTTAACCCACCCATAAGAAAGACTTTCACCACTATTACACAGGTATGGTAGTATGAGACCCAAGAATTATGGAAGCCTTAATTAGGAGAATCACAAGTTCAGGTCCATGCCAGGCAATCAGCAATTTAGTGAAAATGTGTCACAAATTTAAAAAAAAATTGAAAAGGGCTGGTGATACAGCTCAATGTGAAGATCCTGATCCTAGGCCAATCCCCTACTGCACAAAGAAAGAGTAGATGTCACCACTGAGCAGATGGCTCAGAGCATGGCTTATGTAATGCAGGACCCTCCACATTCTCAGCACCTTAAGTATCATTTGTTCTGTTCACTTTCTAATTATGTCATTATAAAATATTCCAATAATTACAGCCAGTTTGGACAACCTTTCCAGGATGACTCCTTGTGATGCTCAGTCAGAAAATGTGTCTATAATAAGAATAGGTTCATTCTTCTTGGTGCCAACACATTAATGCAATAGTTCTCAAAACATACTGCATTCTGGGATCACCTGAGAAGCTTCCTAAAGTTCCAACATCCAGGCTGCACACTGCCAATTATATCAAATCTCTCAGGGCGAGTCCTGGGCATCAGTACTTTTTATAGCTCCTAAGAGAATCAAAGTACTATGAATTTTAAGAGGTTCTGTGTTAATTTTTTTTTAACAAACTGTCAGAAATAGTCACAAGTGGTAGCCACCACATGCATAGCAATGGAGTGCAGACTCTCCCTCCCTCGCCAAGGTACACTGTGAGCTATTTGGCCAGTCTCCTTTCATGAGTGATAGAGTGGGTATGATAGTTATCACTTCTCTGAATCTTTGTAAAAGTGAAACAGAAAATCTAAAGTGAGCCCAAAATATTCTGCCTTAATCAGGCCTACATTTACAGGACAGGCTGTTACCATTAATTACTGCATTTAGGGTCCCATTTGCTCATATAAACATCTCTTCCCTCTCACATTTTCTGAGATTGTGGGCATCTCTCCTGCAATCTCAAGAGTTCCTCTCCCTGCCCAGGAGCAGCCCTGCCTCCAGTCAGTGGTACTGTACCATCATTCTTCTGGAAACTGCTTTTCTCTGCTGGCAATCACCACTAACACCATCAATTTGGCCCCCAGCTCAAATGTGAGATCTTTCCTTCCTGGTTCATAATAGCACCACAGAGAACAGCCTCTAACAGTCAATGAGAATTTATGGAAAACTCCATAATGATAGACTGGCTTAGAGCTGCCATTAGATGTCATGGAGCTCAGAACTCAGTCTCTTCCACCCTGGACTCTGGTTTCCCTCTCAGACCAGCTCTCTGTCTGCCTCTCCCTTAGCCCCCTGCACAGGGCCAGCCCACTTGTCACCAGAACAGTAGTCTGAACAATTCAGAGAGCTGGTGTTTACCCAAGATGACACGACACTTTTTCAGGGTCCCGGACACCTGCACTGAGTTCTGCTCCACCCCGCACCCCATTCTTCCCTCTGAAACAGGTATCTGTCTGTCGTACCCATGAGTCGCTCCGGCTGCTTCAGAAACAATACTCCATGATTTATAGTCTTCTTTCACTGCTTTCATCTCAGGGTAAGCTTCATTTTCTTCATTTTCAGCCACAAGCATACTGTGATTCACTTCAAAAGTTAGAGTAAATTACAAGTTGCTCCCACATGTACTATCTGCATATAATATAAGTAGAAAGACAGAAAAATTTAAAAGAAGAGAGAGCGGCCAAAAGTACACATGACTGACCTACTCTTGTCTCTGTGTTCATGAGAATAGAACTTCATTTGCATCTTCATTCTCCCCCTATCCATTCTGTGCCTCCACTGCCCAAACTGGGCATTTTGGCTGATTGGAGTTCATATATTTGCAGGGTAACCCCAAACATTTATTTCTAAGGAGTTAGAGCTTTGTGTTAATTTATTCATTCTATCTGAATTAATGTATTCATTCTATCTGATCAAGTGTTTAAAAGCCTTACCATCTAGACGGAACAATACTAGAAGACAACTCGAGGATTTTCTGATTACCAGAAAAAATTTTTTTTCCTTATTTGGCAGAAACATTTTTATCTTCAAAAGAAAGTAGATTGTCAGCCTCCAAAACATTGTGACTACTGGTTTGCTTACTCATGCCATGATATAAGGTCCCAAAATGATAACTGAAAATCTCAGCTTTCAAGAAAAACCATTGTGGTATCCCTAGGACAAGCATTCCTCTTTTGTATATTAAGTTCCTTCCTTGTCTAAAAGATCCCCAAACAACAAAGACAGGAAGCTAATGTGTATCTAGGCTATTAGAGTTATAGTAATGGTAAACATCTTTATAATAGTACTATGCACTGGGCACTCCCCAAAGTGATTAATATATATCAGCCCATTTCTTCCTCAGGACTTGCTATGGTTTGGATCTGGATATCCTGCAATAGCCTCACGCATTCACAGGAGGGGTATGGGGAGCTGACTGGATCCCCGAGATGCTGCACTCATCAATACATTAGTCCACTAAAGCTTACAACTAAATGTGGGCTCTGGTCAAAAGAGGTGGCTCCCCACAGCAGTGGCCTGGAAAGGCCTATCAGCCCTCTGATGACCCCCTTCCTACTTTTTTTCTAGCTTCTCTTCTCTTCTTCCACCATCTCCTCCTGCCACGTCTAGTCTCAGAGCCAGCTAGGAACTGAAACCTGTACACCGTTGAGCCAAAATTTCAACCTCTCCTCATTTAATTTGTGGGTGTTAGGTATTTTGCTCCAGAGACAAAGAAAGTAACTAAGATAGGATTATTTCTGTCCCCCTTTATACATTACAAAACTAAACTACAAAGACGTTCAATAATTTAGATGCTCATATGGGATCCTACAGCAAATAGTTGTTCAAAATGGGACTCCAACTCTGGCAACATTGTGCTGGGTTCCATGACAATAGGTAAAATTAATCAGTACTCCATAGTAATTCTCAGTAACAGGAAGATCTGCTAAAGCCAGGGATTTGGTTTAGTGGCACCGCACCTGCCTTGCAAACACAAGGGCTCAAGTCAAAAAAAAAAAAAAAAAAAGGAAAATCAGATGCTAATCCTAATTTTACTCCTTGGATTTTTGTTTCATTCATTTTTATTATGAAAGAAAAGACACAGTTTGCTCACAATTCATAGCATACTCTTTCTGACAGCATACCAGATTGACACAGTGTTATATTCCAGTTATACCATGACTGTCTTCTATAGCATATTTTGCATTTTTTTCAAATAAGCCATCTGTGGATAATAGGTAGGTTTCATATAAGAGTTGTAAAGTAATATATAATTTTCTTTTCTTTACCCCTCCCTCTTACCCTCCTTATCCATTTATTTTTTTAATTTGTTGTTGTTGTTGTTGTTTTGACACCAGGGATCGAACTCAGGACCTTGCGCTTGCCAGGCAAGCAGCAGTGTCACTGAGCTACATCCTGGTCCCTTATCCGTTTATTTTTTAAAAACGTAAACTTATTGTTCATCGGTATATAAAATCCAGACATATTTATAGAGTACAATATGATTTTAACAAACATTCTTTGCCCAATATTTAAATTAAATTAAGCATATACCTCATAAAACATTATTTCCTTGGAGAAGACATTCAAAATTCTTTTCCTTAAGTTTTTGAAAAATATATAGTACAATCTTGTTATTCGTGGGATGTATAGACATCCCATGTGTTAGCACACCAGAATTTCTCACTCCAATCTGACTGTAACTTAAACCTATTCTCACTTTAAGTCATGCCCTTATCCATTGCGGCAGAGATACTATGGGATGATCTGTGGTTTTTCCAAAGCAATGTCACTCCAAATGTCAGCGTGCAAACCCAAGCCCTAACTGTCATGAAAGAATGCATTCAGCTGACACTGTAATTCAACAGGTGCAGGGAAGATTCTGCCTCTGGTTTCTGGCTTTATCACCCTGATTCCACAAAAAAAAAAAAAAAAAAAAAAAAAAAAAAAAAAAAAAAAAAAAAAAAAAAAAAAAAAAACCTCTTTCTGGTTTGGCATTGAATTTATATTTGTATGAGACCTGAGTTGATAATTTAAAACCTTGTTAGTATCACTGTATATACATGAATATATATTGTCCAGGGGAGTTACTCAGCACAAACCACAGATACTGCTTTTCTTCAACCTATTTATTAAGGCATGAGCCATTCATCGTGGGAAACTTACTCATTTCATTACAAATGGGCAGATAATAATTTTAGTAAATGTTTTGTGCTCAATGTCCCAATTAATAAAAGTAAATGGAATTTTATTGCTCTTACATTTAGCCAAATCAAACACTTTCTCTCAGAATTTCATTTCATTTAAATTTCTCCCCCACATAACTTCTAATACTAATTATGACCATAATTAGTATTAGATCTGTTGGGATCTGTTGTTTAGAGACAAAAGAATCCATTTTAGCTAAATGAAGCTCAAAAAGATTTGTTCAGGTTACAAGTTAACATGACAAACCATCGCAGACATTACCTTCTGGGAATAATTCGTACACTCAGTGTTGAGCCCTCTTCAATGATCAGAAAGCTACAAACTCAGGGAATTTCCATCCAATCTACTAATTCTAGAAACATATCGCCCCAACCATCAGTTAGAAGATTGTGCTGTAAAAGACATCCTGTCAGATCAGGATTTCACAGCCAATCTTTCTGCTCCCTAGTCATACAAAATCGAATGTATCACACCCACTTTGTATGTTTTAAAATACATGCTTTCTTTCTTTCTTCCTTTCTTCCCATCAAACTCAATTGCCAGTCATTGTTGCATGTTATACGGACTGGCACAAAAAAAGTACTCATCAGGGAAAAAGAATCTTGCATAAATGCCTTAATATTAAATGTATTAAGACATCGTGAGATTTATACATTACCTCTGCCTTCTACCATTACATGAGGAGATCGAAGTGGTAGCTATTAGCTTCCCGATATTTATTAGAACAACAAATGCTGTAGCATCTATGCACTTTCTATAGGTGCTCTGTATTTACCGCTGGGAAAACCTAAGCTAAAGCTGCAGCTTGAGGTGTAGGGAAGTTTGAGAAATGGAGGCTTTCAGCTCACCATCCATCATAGGACTCAAAACACGCCACAGTGCTATAAGCTTCCAGGAAATAATATACTCAGGTCATATTTTCATTTCAGAAAAATCAAGCTAAAGTTTTACTTGGAGACAGATTGTCATGCGGCACAACTTGGACCCTGACTGGATATTCAAATGATCACCCAGAAATGATAATAAAGATCTCAGTAAAGACCATGCCAGATCAAGAGGTTAAGACTGGCTAGTAATAAAATGATAAACTCACAGAATTTCTTACCTTATCATATCTTAGAGGTAATAATTCAATTACTCTGGAATGATCTTTCTAAAAGGAAGACAAAATCTGAAAATGCTACTGGTTAGAAAATTAAAATCAAACATTTTAGATTAAACAATAAGGCACTGCTGGGCCGGAGGATTAGCTCAGTGGTTCTGGCGCCTGCCTCTCAAGCGCAAGGTCCAGAGTTCGATCCCCGGAAACCACATACAATGCTGGGCGTGGAGACTCACACCCACCAACAATCAATACCACATACTACAGTGCCGGGCGTGGTGGCTCACGCCTGTAATCCCAGCACTTGGGAGGCAGAGACAGGAGGATTGCTGAGTTCGAGGCTTGCCTCACACAGTGAGTTCAGAGCCAGCATGAACTACAAAAGCAAGACCCCGTCTCAAAAAAAAAAAAAAAAGGCACTGTAAGAAACTGGATTGTTTGTTCTACTATTATAATTAGTCTTAGTTTCATTTATGCTAAACTGTTCCAAGGTAGATGTTAAAAAATTTGAATTTACAATGTAAATGCGTATTACTATGTGTGATAAATATACACTAATAAAAATGGTAAATGTAATTTATGCTTCTCACTTTTGAGAAATATTATGGCTGAAATAACACTCAGGATACTCTGATTATTTATGAAATCTTTAAAACTTTTGTCTATGATTATGTTTGCATTAGATTTTATATTAAAATATTAGAACATTCATTGGATTTGATGCAGTACAAAAATGATACTGAATTTGCAACATACATATTTAAAATAGACATTAGTTTTAATCTCAATGCATCTCTGTAGTAAGCAAATAATTACTGTAACAATCAGACCTATATATTTCATACTTTTGAAGAAATATAATTATTCAAATTCATGACTTACAGTTTTAGATATGTCAAATGAGGAAAATGGAATAATATTGGAACTATTGATGAGAGACCATTAATCTATCTACAGTACCTTAATTTTAACTAATCTAACCATTT